>VZTY01019388.1:441842-452925 GCA_013400935.1 Turnix velox
ACTGGAACAGGTTGCCCAGGGAGGTTGTGGATGCCCCATCTCTGGAGGTGTTCAAGACTAGGCTGGACAGGGCACTGGGCAGCCTGGTCTAGTGGGAGGTGTCCCTGCCTATGGCAGGGGGGTTGGAACTCGATGATCTTTAAGGTCCCTTCCAACCCAAACTATTCTATGATTCTATGATTTTCAGAATGCTGCTGGCATTCTTCCTGCCAGAGGCCTGGTCATTAGATAAGCTTAATGTTATGGTGGCCATTTGCAAAACAGATGAGAGTAGAAATAGCAAAAAGAAATGAGAAACCTGCTAGTACTCCCTACAAATAAAGAACCAGCCTTGGAAGGAAAAGTCTTAGAACCTTCTGCTGAAAGAAAAACTGGTGAGCATAAGTTTTCAGCTGCCAAAACTATAACCAAGGGAGATAAAAACACTAGCTAAGGAAAGACCACCACGAATGCCAGACTCAGGAGACCTGGGAAACACTGCACTTGTTTCCTTGGTGAGAGTCTGCACAAAAGCTTTTTAGTTGTTGCCAGATAGGATTCATTTGCTTCTGCTTTCAGGCTGTTTTTTAAAGAAGAAGACCACACCATCCTGGCTGAGAATCCTGTTTAATAAACCCTTCTTTGCCAGTATTTAAATACTGTCACATAGCATTGGAGCATTACACGACCAGAAGATTTGACAGATACCATTTGGCTGATCCAGTGGTGGCTATTCACATCATCCTTTCAGCTGCCTCTTCCCCCCTGCTGCCAGAAATTTCTGTTTCTGGAAGTGATGTGGCAAAAAGAACAGTACCTATAGTTCAGTAATTCTACTTCAGTCAGTTGCTGTGATTCAAACTTGCAAGCAGATACAGTTGAGGCCCACTGAGTTTTGTTCTTCTTTTAGTAGCTGGGGTCTCCTTTGCACTGGCATTTGGAAATGCGGTGCGCAGCGATCTTTGATTACCACATTCTCATTATCTCACATGGAAATGGAACTGATGTGGTGGAAACAGGAATGGGGCTCTTTCCACTGATAATTTCCTGGCAGAAGGAAAATATTAAGTCATCTTTTAAAAATCAAATAGTCTCACCTGAGTAAATATTCTAGCAATTCCAATTTTTAATTTTATTATCATAGCCCATTACTCAAGCTGCATTTTCTGACTGCAGCAATAGTAGTGCTACAAGCATATGAAGAGATTTCAAACTGGTATTTTATTCAGTTCTCTTTATGTTTCCACATGTAATCTGCATAACATTATTAAATCTTTCCTGTACATTATTTAGCCTCTGGGATCAAATGAAATCATACATAACTGGAACTCCTTGGGCTTTGACAGATGTCCTCTGGCAGATTTTTTGCAGCAGTTTGAAGTTGTTACTGGTCTCAGCCATTTTCTTGGCCTTATCCTAGAATGGGACATGTCTCAGCTGCTCTGGTGGAACACACAAAGCTCTTAGCTTTTAAGGTTTGAGTTACTGCCCCAGACTTTGAACTGAAATGGCTGAAGCAAAGGTATGGGCCTTTTCTCCAGCTCACCTACAGGAAGGGTAATCCTGCACAGACAGCTGCCAGAAGGGCTGGGAGGGTAACACAGAGGACTCACGTGCAAGCTCTTGGAGGAATGTTTGCAGCATCTTGCCTCTGGTCCATTTTCCATGGGAGAACACAGAGAAGCCAAGTATTCTCTTAAAACAGGGAAGGTCATAGTAAAAATACTTAACTTTAGCTTTTTGTAAGCTTACAAATTCTTTTAAAATCAGTCTTTCTTGGGTCCTGAAGTCAGCTGAGGTAATATGGTACCTAGACAGCACAAAGTTTGTTTCCTTCCATGTGCACACCTTCAGAAGGGGTTTTATGTGTGGGGGAGCTTTTTCTGCCTTGTGTATTTTGTAAATAACCTCTTTGCTAAAGAGAACATCAAGCTTATGATTTCTGCCATACTTTTCGATAGATTTGGACTGAATAAAAATAGTCACCCCAACAACCCTCATTTGCTCTTTAAAGCATCATCAACCTTTTAATATGAAAAAAACCAAAACAAATGAAAAATAAATTTTAAAAGGCAAGCAAAGAAAAGCCACCACCATTGCATTTTAATGAGTTCAGGCTCTTTTGAACAACTGAGCATTTAAATCTGTGAATAAACTTAAGAATGGGTCACCGCCTTCAAGAAGCCTACTTTAGTTTTAAGAAACCACAGCTGCAGCAATAAGATGGAAATTTGACACACACTAGGTTGAAGGTGGCAAGGATTAAAGGTATGAAATTAGGGAAAACAAAGCCCTTGTGCCGTTGAACAGAATACAGGCCATAAATCAGTGCCTAACTTTGGCTAAGCTTTGCCTTATGGAAGTACACAGCACTGCAGCTCCACAGTTATCAGTATTTGTCATCTTGAGTATCAGTACATATGCCAGATGCAGAAGAGAGGCCCAGAGAGAACATGGGGGATGAGGAAAAGAAAATTAATAATTTCAGTGACAATGTACACTATTTTGATGTGAAACAGAACTTCTGTAATATTTCAAGGGACTTACACACACATATATGTATGCATGGACAAAAGCTGTTGAAAATAAGCCTTTGACTTCAAAATGTGCCTGATTAAAAAGAACACTGATAAGTATTAAGATGAGAGCAGCTGGAACTTTGATTGCAGTTATGTTTTCTTCTGGATGTTTATTTCTAGATCACTTTTGCAGCTGCTTTTATCTACTCCTTAGAAGTTCTCTTAGATTTGAAGAACCATTAGCCATAAAAGTAAACACCAGCTCTGGTCTGGTTTTATGTATCTTCTTGAAACCATTGAAGGGGAGAAAGATAACATTAGACTAATGCTGAGCTAGATCAGACTTAAGTAATGCATTGAACAGTCAGCATTTCAGGCTCCATGTGGAACTCTAAGAGAAAGTTGAGTATTTCTAATATTCTTCTTTACCAAACACATAGGAATTACCAAGTTCTAGAAATGAGAGCACCCTTTATGAAATAATTAAATTCATGTGTCATTGTGATTCAAAAGACAGAATGCTTCCAAGTGGGCCTCCACTGCCTGGGCAGGGGGATGTTCCTTAAAATCAGTTCTGCTGCTTTTCAGTATCTGTCATCGATAAATATTATGCTTTGGATAAAACAGAGGTACAGTTTTTACTCCATTTGTTATTCTGGTTGTTTAAGAGTTCTTTAATAACTGCATGTTTGTATTTGCTCAAGATCTGTCTGCTTGGAGACTAGGGAGAGGTCAGGGTTAACCCTGCTTAACCTTAGCTAATGACCTTTATCAGTGGTCTCCCTTCAGATTTCAGGAGTGTCAGTGACACTGCTGTGATCACAGACTGACTTCCATGCCAGCTCCCATGCAAATATACATACTGTATTATATTTACTTGATGCTTCTTTCTGGCAGAAATTCTTACCACGCCATACCAGCCAAAGCCCTCTGGCCGAAGTCATGGAGACTTCTCTGTTTTCAGATTTCACAAAGACTTCAAGAACAAGACACATTTTGTTCAAAAATCCTTCATGAGTCTTCTTTTCAGGCCTTCCTCTGATTCAGAAATTATTTTTTCACTTACTATAATCAGCTTGCATTTCTCTGTCCTGATAGCTTCTCTTAATCATAGGATGGTTTGAGCTGTAAGAAACATTCAAGTTCTTGTTCCAGAAACACCTGCCACTAGACCAGGCTGCTCAAAGCCCCATCCAGCCTGGTCTTAAATTCTCTCCATAGTTACTCTCCTAAGTTACCTGAAAGTCCCTCTTCATGCAGGCACCACTGATCCTTGCTTCCATTACAAAGTATGATTGGTCCTGAAGTCTCTGCTGCTCCCCTCCACAAACTCCTGAACCAAGAGTGATGCACCCATCAGGTGGGTTCTGTCCAACAGTTCAGAGACAGACAAACTTAACAGTGGAATTCAAAAGCTCCAAGCAATTGAACAACCAGCAATTGTCAGGACAAATGAAGTGGGAAAAAGGCAATTCATATTACACTCAAAAATTTGAAGCCTGGCTGATGGTATCTCTTTCCCTTCTCCACTGATCTGAAGAGCTGAAAATAAGATGCCTGGAGGCAACTCTGTTTGTGCTGCAGTGTAATATCCTCAGCTTTCTGCACTTCTCGGGTGCTAAAATGAGTTCTGTTGTTAAAATGAATGGGGTTTGTATTTTTCCTGGAAACAGTTCCCAAAGAAGCATTGGAAAGAATAGCCTAACCAATGAATAATTTTCACCAGCCTATCATGAGTGAGCAGGTCACATAAATGAAAGAGTTAATGCAAGTAAGTTAGATCTGTAATAATTATTGATGGTCTTGATAAGATGGACTGTGAATGAAAGAGGAGAAATAGCCTACCATCCTACCATTTACCAGCTTGTGGAGGTTCCTCAAATATTTCTGAGGGGGTCTGTGAAAGAAAACTAAGGAGTGCAAGCAGAATTCCTGTTCTCTGAGCAGGAATCTGCATCACCACAGGATTGAAAAACTGGGTTCTGTGAGCAAAGTAGGTGGAAAGCCATTGCTGGGTCTCAACGGAGAGTCATCCTGAAGGGAAGGGAAAGAGAAAGGAGAAGGGGAAAGGGAAGGGCAAGGAGAAGGAGAGGAGGAAAGGGAAGGTGAAGGGGAGGAGAAAAGGAAAGGGGAAGGACAAGGGGAAAGAAAAGGGGAAGGATACTTAATTATTGCTGTTACTCAGCAGTCTTTCTGTACTTCTCAGTGATCTTGTTCTCATCTCTCTCATAGTAGCTGTGGAGAGTTCATGGAGAAAAATAACTGTTTCCCATGTCACTAGCTTGATCCAAAAAAGTCTCTGCTCTGCTCTGAAAAGTCTCCAGGGTGTATTAGCATCACATCTGCAAGTTGCATGCTGGAGTAACTCAACAGAAGGTGTGCACAGTTGAGATATTCAGTGGCAGCAAGAGAAGGTGAGGGAACAGCAGCATTTAAGGCAGAAAAAAGGTGGCCAATAACAGATGAGTGAGTGCCAACAATTTAATGCGTAAAAAAGGGCACGTATGTAGCCATGATGCAAAATCTTGTCAACAATGGTCATGGTTCTTGGACTGTTTATAAACTTTTATTAAATAATTTCTTTTTTATAAGGCAGAAAATAATGGCCCTGATTGAGGAGATCTTTTAAATCAGCGGTAGAAAACTCAGCAGGTAATTTTGGCATATAAAGAAATCAAAGCTTATGTGCTGTCCTGAATAGTGATGAACTTAAACATGGGCTTAAGTGCTTTTTTGAATCATACCAAATAGACATGGGGTGTTGTTCAGCCTAGGCAGTGTCTTCAGATTTTAAATGCCTTACTGTGGTTAAGTAATACCTCGATGTCCTCATATTTCTGGAATCTTCAATACCTTAGCTTTAAAAGGCACTAATTTTATTACAAAGTGCAGGGTTTCAGCAGTAAAGTTTGTCTGGACATCCTAGGGGTGAGTCTGCCAGGGAACAATTGGTACTTTTTTGTAATATCCATTATTGTCCTCTTCTTTGAATTAGATGCCACAAACAACTGAAAAAACACGCAGCGATTAATACAGACATTGTGCACATCTGTAAGTGATGATTTGCATGTGCTTGCACCGTGCTTGTACTGCTCTCAAAATATATGAAATGCTCTGTAGTATCCTGGTTTATAACATATCCTTCACCACAGTTTACACATGCATGCTGAAAACAGGAAACACACATGTGGAGGGTAGGTAAAGGGGGATTACAGCATACATATATTCAACAGAACAGTCCCACTTTAAGAGTATCATAAGCATCAGGCTTGCATAAACAAATCAGGGCTTAACCCACAGATGTATCTAATGACCATATGGATTCTGCGTGTTTACAACTGGAAAAAACCCTCTGAGCTTTTCTGTTGTTTGCTGACTTTCACCCTGTAGTATTAATTTTATTTGCAAAAATCAAGTTATTCACTGGCATATAAGAAGTTCTTAAAAGGAAATTAAGTTTTTTAGTATGCACCACAGGACAAAAAGTATGGGCCCAATTCTCCGCTGCCTTGGAGTTCTCATGTCCTAGGTGAGTTACGAGGCATGCAACAGAATGTACAACTGCATTTCTTAAACCAATTTATTGCTGCTTTTATACAATATTTCACTTATATTTCCTCTCCTTACAGTTGGCTCTGCAAACTTCAGGATCCTTCCAGCCTAAGGCAGCTGCAGAACTTCACCACTGCCTGGAATCCTCCTTTCCCCAAGAGCAGAGTGCACGCGCCCACATCTGTCCAGCAAGGAGGCAGCCCTGAAGCCCCACCAACCTCCACCTTGTCAGGCTCTTAACTTGGCCTGTCTTCTGAGAGAGGTAAAATGTCACCACCAGGGAGTAAGCCAAGCCTGACAGCTCTGGGAGCAACCCTCTGAAGGCCTTAGGCTCAGCTCAGTGTGGGTGGCAAGGTATGGAGTGACCTGGCAGGGGCTAGCTTTATGTACAGTGAGTGTCTGTGCTTCCAGCCGTGGCTGTAGGCAGCAGCCCTGCTCAGTGTTTCAGGGCTGACGGCAAGATAGACTTTAGCCAAACGGCTGCTTAAATCAAACAGTCTTAAGGGCATGTTATATTTCTTTGTGGTGTGACAACTGCGCATTTCAAGCACCATGAAAACATCCCATTGCTAATGGCGAGGAGGGAAAGACTGTTGTAGGCTGGAAAAGACCATTTTTGAGGGCTTTTCCCCTTTTCTCTCATGAGCAGACAGCAGGCTGGTATGAGAGAGAGAGAGCTGCCGGCTTTGAGCTGTGCTGGTTCGCCTCTATGCAGGGCATCTGAGAGGAGAGAGAGGAGAGAGGAGAGCAGGAGATAGACATCCCCGGGTCCGTGGCAGAGCATTCCTTCCTATACCACCCTGTGCTCCCTGCCACCGAGCCTTTTCTCCACGGAGACACTCGGGCCCAGGATCGAGCGTCGGGGAATCATAGAATAGGAACTCGATGATCTTTAAGGTCCCTTCCAACCCAAACTATGCTATTATTCTATGATGATTCTATGACTTTAAAGATCATCGAGTTCCAACGCCCCCTGCCATAGGCAGGGACACCTCCCCCCAGATCAGGCGGCTCAGTGCCATGTCCAGCCTGGCCTTGAACACCTCCAGAGAGGGGGCATCCACAACCTTTCTGGGTAACCTGTTCCAGTGTTTCACCACCCTCACTGTAAAGAATTTCTTTCTTATGTCAAGTCTGAATCTACCCCCTTCCAATTTACATCCATTATTTCTTGTCCTCCCATCCGATATCATATTAAAAAGTCCTTCCCCTGCCTTTCTGTCGGACCCGCTCAGGGACAGCACCTCACCCCGGTCCCTACCGTGCCGGCTTCCTCGCCCCGCATCCTCCATCACCCCGTCCTCAGCGTGCAGTTGCACACATGGCAAAACTCGCCTCGGCTAACGGTGGTGTGCCACTTTTCACTGTGAGCCCGGGAGCCCCGAAGCCTCCTGCGACGAGGGGCCGAGAGCCTCCGGGGGAGGAAGTCGGAACGGAGAGATGGCTGAAAAGGATCCCAGTGCTCGGTGCTTCCTTGCGAGGGGAATGCGAGGAGGAGGCAGCCGTCGGGCTGGCTGCGGTGGTAATGCCCGTCGGGGAGGGGTCGGGGCACTCAAACTGCGGTGCCGCGGGCAGGGAAGCTCGTTCCGCTCCCTGCGGCCCGGGGGGACGAGAGCGAGAGGTTGGCGGGGTTTGTGCACCGGCAGGAGAAGCGGGCGACATCCAGCCCGCTGAGGTCGTTGTGCGCTTAATTGCTTTCTTCTTAATGTAAATTAATCGCAGTGGCAGTGCTTTAGGGGGACTCGAGTCTGAGGTGCGGAAAAGGGAGATGGTGAACGGAAGTCGCATCGGCGGTGTCCCCGGGAGCCTGGCGAGCGCCTCGCCTCCGGCCGCCTCCGCCTGTCTGCCAGACCTTGGCTTTCCCCGACGGGTACATTAAAAACAAAACAAAATATCACCCCAGAGAATCGGAGTGAAGTCGGTGATGATTTAGTCACCAAGTAACACCAACGGAATCAGATGCCAGATGGACGGGCAGAAACTATTTTTTCCTTAACAAGTGAAATGAAGTAACTCGCGGTGTGTAGCTCGCGTCGTTGGCAGCAGCCGGTCTGTCGGCGGGGAATGGGACCCGGCCTGCGTGTGACGAGCGGTGCCTTGAGCGCACCGGCGCTCCCCGAACATTCGGGCCGCCACCGGCTCTTGATGCAGGGGTGCCCAGCGCCCGGGACTGTGCTCCCAGCCCCTTCCCTCGGCAGAAGCCCTGTTAGGAGCAGGAGCCAGCCCGGGTACCCCCGCGGATTGGTGCTGCAGCAACACTGGCAGCGGCGATTCTGCTTCTGGTAACCCCTTTTTCTTCCGTTCGGAGTTCTGGGCGTACTCTCGGGTCTCATTGAAAGTTTTTCCCAATCATTCTTTTTAAAGAGGGAGTAAGTCCCCCAGCGACTGCAGCAGCCCACCACTGACAGCGCTGGTTTGCAAAAATCTGAGCCGCTTCGTCCGTGCGCCCCTCACCCAGCCGCGCACGGACCTCCGCCGCCGGGCCTCCCTGCCACCTCACATCCCCACCTCCACCATCGCCCCCCTTTGCTCCCCCCACCTCCTCGAGTGAATTTCTGTGCGGGACGGGGCGAGTGGTCAAGGTTCGTCCCTGGCTGCGCTGTCAGCGGAGGAACTGCTTTAATCAGCTCCTCGCAGCGAGAACAAACAGTGCCTATCTCCCTGCTCGCCTGGACCGAGTCCAGCGCTCCGGATGTATTTTGGGGAGGGGGCGTGAGACGGCAAGGGAACTGGGGACAGAACGGGAGGAGGCTGAGATGGCCGCGGCGATGTCGGCACAGGAGAGCCGAGCGACGGCGTATTATACGTAATTGGGAGTCCGCGGGCAACGTCTCTGCTTCCCCTCCTCCGCAGGGGCACCGCGGTCGCCGTCTCCCCCTGCAGCATCCGCCCATAATGCGCCCCGCTAGTGCGGAGGAGGGAAGAGTCGGCGGCGAGCGCAGCGGCCAGGGTGCCGCGCTGGCCTCCAGGGGGCGCTGCAGCACCATGAGCCGCCGCCGCCGCCTGAGGAGAGGCTGGGGCTGTCGGCCGGACCCCGCGGCCGCGCAGGGCAGAGCGGGGTAGCGAGCTCAGCCCCAGCGCAGCGGGTGTCCGGCTAGGTCCGGGAGCGCCCGTACCCCCCGCAGTCCGCGGGCTGGCCATCGGTTGCGGTCCCATGCACTGGGGAAGCCCATGGGGACGGGAGAGGCCCGCCCGGGGTGGATGCGGAAAGGTGACGCGGAAGCTCAGGGTTCCGGCGGGACCCAGCGGCCTGTGACCCCGGGTGGTGTCACTCCTGTTGGACGAGTGTCCGCTGCCGTCGAGCTACCTTCGACGTCCCAGTGACCCTGGGCTCCGGCGGGAGGTCCGGCGATACTGGACGGATCTTGCCGCGCACCTGCTGGCCGGGTTGGTCTGCGGAGTGCCGGGGTCACCGGGCGCTGCCCGGCACGCGCAGACCTGCGGGGTTCCCGCCGCACTGCCGGTAGCGGGATAGTGCGGTTTTTCCCCCTCACACCGTATCCGAAACGTACCGCGAATGGCGGGGAGCAAACAGACCAGGAGGCGACCCGGTACCGCGCTGTTCCCCTCCCCGGCTCCCTCCGCTTTGAGGCTTTTCCGTTGGTTTGGGTTTTGGAGAGGCAGTCGTTGTTTGGCTTTTTGTTTTTTGTTTTGTTTGGTTGGTTGTAGGGTTTTTTGCTATTTGAATTTGATTGGGGTTGGTTTTACCAAAAAAATCACAAACTAGTGCGACTTATTTTTACCTGCTGCAGAGGGCAAGAAATGACGGTTCTCTCGAAACAGCCCACTGCCATCCTTGTGTCAGGCAGGGATCTTCCTTGGCACCAGCAAACCAGCAGTGCGAGGTGGAAAATACGACTGTAAAGCCCGTTCCCCTTCGTTCTTGATGCAAGCGGCCTCACTCAAGAAAAAAATTAAAAAGTTAAAAAAAAAAATCAAACAACAAGGGCATGAGGGTTCCCCCCCGCCGCGCCGTGCCGCAGCCCCCAGCCCGCCCGCAGACGCCGAGCTCTCGCCCCACGCAAGCACCCCCGGCCACCCGCAGCCACCTTCCACCCGGCCCGGGGGATCACTTCTCCCGCACCTAGGAATCTCAGGTGTCCTCACCGCCAGGGAGACAAGATACTATTTATTTAGGGTGGGTAAGATCTAAAATAGGGCATTTTCGAAAAGAAACGAAAAAGAGCCCGAGCGGCCGGCGGCTGCCGCTGGCTGTAACGAGGGCTTGCCAAGGCTGCGCTGCCCTGCGAGGGGACACCTCTTCCCCTGCCGTCTCCTACGCCCTCTGTTTGATTATTTTTATTACTGTATCTAAAAAAGAAAATCCCAGTACAGCCATCATTTGTGTCCTCTCTTCTCTCGCGGGCTCTAAATAGCCGGCACAGAGTCTGCCTTGAAAATTTTTCAATGCTCTTTAGATGCCATTTCTTCCGACATCTTTTTTATGCTCCCGAAAGCCTACTGCCAATCTTCAGTGCAGATTATACAATGAATCTCCCATACGTATGATTTAAGTAACGTAAAACCAGATAACGTTACAAATAAGAATTAAACCCAATTCACCAAATTCACTGTACGCAACCACACTGCAGCTAACGACGAAAATGAACACAGTGCTTTAATCGAGAAATCTGAAGAGGGTCACAGAGGCCCCATTTAGCAATAAATTCCCCTATAATAAATCGAAAATGCTCTCGAAACTAATTGTCTGTTCCAAGTAGGGACTGTGTGCTCAGTCACTGCGCACGGGGGTCCCGCCGTTTCCCTTCTCCTTTTACATCTGCCTTCAGACGCACGAACAGCAGTGGAAGGGCAGAACCGAAGGGCTGCAGTGTCGCTCCCGGGCCGGCCCGGACCGACAGCCGCCCAGCTCTTTGGACGTGAGCGTCACCGGCACCCACAGGTCCCCTCAGAGAAACCCCCACGCGTTGGCTTTGGGAAAGGGGGTTGTTTCGGGTATTTAAGCAGTGAGTCAGACTGGACGAGGCAGGACGTACTGCCGAGATGGGCAGTGAGGCGCAAGGAACGAGTAA
>VZTY01019390.1:0-38112 GCA_013400935.1 Turnix velox
TTCCTCCTGGGTCTCAGGAGGGGCCTTTGCTGCCCCTTCCATTCTAGGGGCTGTCTCTGAAAGAAAGGGGTTGAAACAAAGCAGTTTGGGACCATCTGACACAGAGCTGTCTCTGTGTTTTTCTTCTGCTTCACAGCTAAAGCGGATCTGGGAAATGAAAGGTGGGAGTGTGGGAGAGTGTTCCCAGGCTTCAGGTGGAAGTGTTTGACTGAACATCCACTTTCTTCTTCAGGGATCCCTCCCAGGCAGACAGGAAGCCACGGAAGACCACAGTCTGGAGAAAGCCCTGCTTCAGGTGGAAGAGGAGCAGCAAAGGTATGAGGAAGAAGCGTTTTTTCCTACTTGTTTTCCAGAATGCTCATGGAGGGGAGGGAGAACCTGTCAGTGCTTCACTCTATCCCCAGGAGAAGAATCTGCACAAGCAGGCTTGAAAGGAGAGACATTTGACATGGAGCAGGACTTTTGACGTGGGCTGAATGGTTCTGTTTTGGTTGGGGAGTTCCTCCAGGGACCCCCAAGGCTCCCTTTCCAGCCTAAATTATGCCCCAGTGCGGTGGGCGAGGGGACTGGGGACAATGCTGGAGAAAGGGGACGCATCTGGTGATGAGGAGCTTGAAGGAGAGGCAGCCATTAATTGTGGGCATTATTCAGGCTGAAGGGATGGGAAACCCAAACTGTAGGTGAACACTGAAGGCTTAAAGCAAGGAGAAGTAAATGTATTTGCCATCGCTGAGATCTCTTAGTTCATCCTAGAAACACGTTCTCTGCCTCTCAGTTTGACAGTGAAGTTACTGCTGGAGGAGGTGGGAAATCCCTGGGGTGCTGCTTGTTGTTCAGTGACCTTGTGGCTGTTTCTCCCCTCCCAAGGTGTGAAGATCTGGCCAAAGTGAATGCTCTCCTGCGGGAGCACCTGGAGAAAGCCAATGAGGTGAATTCAGCCCTCAAAGAAGATGTGGGCAAACTGACAGCAGACTGGATGAGGGCACGGGAGGAGCTGGAAGCAAAGGAGAGAGAATGGCGCCATGAGCGTGAGGTGAGGCTGTGGGAATGTCAGAGGTGATGCCAGTGTGAGGGGAGAATGCATTTTATCTCTGTCCAAGAGAACTTACTGTGAGAAGGTTGTGGCTCTGCCCAGGGTGTGTTGGTGTTGATGAAGAGCAGATGGGTTAGATGCAGTCGTAGAGACCTGGTGATGGTTGTTCTCTCAGGTGAGAGACCTTTGCAGAGTCAGCCAAGGCTCAACTGGCATTTCTTTTTATCTTTGCATCTTTAGCTTTCTGACAACTACCTAAGGGGTGAACGTGACCGTCTGCTTGGTCTGTGGCGTCAGGTGGTCGCCTTCCGCCGGCATTTCCTGGAGATGAAGACTGCCACTGACCGGTGAGTGGGACCTCAGGCTGGGTCTCTGAGGTTCCTCTCTCACAGTTGCCTCCTACACAAATGAATAGTGCTGGTGTCAGGCTGCAGTTTCAAAATCTGGGTTACTGTCAGCCATTTCTCTTACTGGATTATAAGCTTCTGGCCTGCTATTTAATTCCTGAATAATTTGGGCTTTTTTGTTAAGCCTTTTTAGGCTTTTTCTTACACCACTTTCCTGAAATGGTGATTCTGTCGCTATAGTCACATGCCTCTGCACAGTCCAAGTGTTGATAATGATAAGCTGCTAAGGGCTGCTGATCCCCTACATATAAAAGCTGGGGACCTTACATCTTTCCCTTACATCTGTGAATGCTAATGAGAGTATATTAATAAGATAGAGGAGGAACAACAATTAATAAGACTGATTAGAAGCCCTGGTAGCCTCCTATCTGTGCCATAAATGACTTTTTATCTCTGAGGAGAAAACATACTTATTCCTCAGCTGTCCAGTAGACACTTTAGTCACTTGTCAGGGTGTGTGACCCCATAGTGCTAGAGGAATGTTTCATTCCCAACAAAGATGACATCTTTCCTGCTCGGAGTGTTAGAGAAGCAGGTTAGCTGATAAACATTGGCTCTTCCTTTCTTCTTCAGGGATTTGTCAGAGCTGAAGGCAGAGCAAATGAGGCTTTCTGGATCTGTAATTGTAAACTGCTCCCGTCTAAACTCTGGCTTACTGTTCTGGGAGACCATCACTCTGGGGAGACCAGTCCTGAAGGATCAGGCACAGCAGCAAGCTGGACAGGAAATAAACCAAAAGACTGAGAAAATGATGTGCTTACACACTGAGTGGGAATTGGAGAAGAAGGAGCTTGAGGACAGGTAACTTTTTAAAAAACATTGATATTCCTAACATTTTCTTCTGGGGCTGCCTCAGCAAAAAGGGGGGGACAAAGGTCTGACTGCCAGAAGCTGTTCTGGGTGAGACAAGGCAGGAAAAGAGGCTGTGTATTATAATGCTTTTAGTGAGAACGTGAGAGCAGCCTGAGGAGAGCTCTGTCTCTGCTACAGCACTTTTGCTCCCCAGGGCTGTGCTGAAGTTGCTGGGAGAAATTTGCCCAGTGCCATCTTAAGTGCTGCAGCACCTCTGTGCTGATAGGTACTAGTGCCTTTGGGTAACATCACACACATTGACCTGTAGGTGTGAATGCTGCCTTGGCTGTGTTCTCTGGGTTGAACTTTCTCTGCCATGCTGCTGAGAGCTACGTGCAATTTTTTTGGCATTATCATGTGGATGGACCTTTTCTTCTCAGGGTGATGGAGCTCTCAGCCTTGCTTGTACAATCTCAGAAGCAGAACGAGGAGAAGGAGAAGACCATGAAAACACTCAACGACACTGTGGAGATTCTGGTGTGTTTTGCCTTTGTCTGGGAGATAGCCCTGTGTTTGCCCTTCAGCCTTAGCACAGGGAGGTGTGGCTTCCTTAAAGGAAAGAGTGGTAGAGATGTCAACTGTTTGGGGACATCAGGCACAAGGTGAGAATATTCCTTGTTTGTTTGGCACATATGGGACCAGTCCAAGTGCAGGCAGAGGCAGGGGAGCTGCAGACAGATCTTCCTCAGGATGGTTGCATCAATGCAAGGGAAAGAATGTACTGCTATCGCCAGGGCTGAGGTTCGCTGGCATGCTTGTGCTACTGGGGAGGGGAAAGCTACAGAGGGGAGCAGCCCTTTCTTCTGCCCACTCTTCCCCTATTCTGTTCTCAGGAAGCAAGTCTGTTGGAGAGAGAATATGAAGTTTCATTGAGTACAAGTGCCAAAGAAGAGAATGTTTCCCTCCAAAAGTTTATAAAAGATGTAACTGAGGTGAGTGTGGAGCTGGGACTGTATCCCTATGAACTTGACATAAAAGTACTTGAACACAGCAGGCTGGCCTGGGAAATAGAGATGTTTTACACTGTCTATGGCAGCTGCTAATAGTGTTTGATCATTATACTGCTCTTCTGACATAAAGCCTGTTGTAACTTCTGGGCTGGCTAACCTGTGAGACTTCAGGTGAGTGACTGACTATTTCACTGTCTTCACTGTCCCTCTGAAGTCTCTCTTGGACTGTGCTTTCTGAGTTGACTCTAAAAATCATTCCTGAGAGCTTCAATAATCTGAGCATTCAGGAAGCCTCCAGCCATTTTGCTCTTGTTTCATCTTGTTTATACTGTCTGTATTAAGAAATCCCTGGAGTACTTGTGGTCACAGGGACAAAATGTCTTTGTTGACTGAAGAAATGTGATAATTGAGTTTTTAACATCTCTGGGGTAAAGAGGGTGGAAAAAGGGGGAAAAAGACAAAGAAAACCAAGTAGGACAAGTGAAGAGTAACAGCTTGGTGTGGACTTTTAGGTGGTGTTGAATGACAGTGACAGCACACTCAACATGGTCTGCACTGACAGCTCCCAGAACGTGGAATCCAGCAACATCTCTTCTCTGAGCTCTGTTGATGCAGAACATGCCTTTATGTTGGTTCAGGAAGCTCTGGGGAGGAGGCAAAGAGCAACACAGGTGAGAATTTCTGCTCATCACTGCTGGCCACAATGCCTCACTCAGTTGAAACCTTTCCATTTACTTCACTGCTTTCTTTCTGGGCACCTCACTCTTGGTGCTGTTTTGCCTTGCCAGTCTCCCCAGCTTTGCCTTCTACTGCTTTTTACTCCTTGATCTCCACCCCTTCATCACCGCTTTCAGGTGAGCTGTCTCTCTGCTGCTTCTCCCTGCTCTTGGGAGCCATCTTTCCTGCTCCTTAGTGCTTGTTTGTGCTTTTTCTTTGCCCATTCTTTGCAGGCCCTAAAAGAGGAGCTTTCAGCCAGGCAAGACTCTATCCTTAGCCTGCAGCTCCAGCACAGGCAGCAGGAGGAGAAGTGCAGGAAGCTGCAGCAAAGGCTTGAGCAATTGGAAGAGGAATGCAAGACATCCAGCACCCACCAGCAGCACCTCCAGTTGCTGGTAGAAGCCCTCAGAAGGTGAGTGTTTTCTTCCTCTCCTGTGTTTTAAAGGCAATGCTTCCAGTTCCGGTGTTGCAGGGAAGGAACTCACCTGCCCCACCATGTGTGTGCCTCTGCTTGGCACTTGAGCATCCCCCTGATGCTGCTTTTTTGTGCTCTGCTGGAAATCCTGGGGATTCAGAGCAATGATGGAGTATGAGACACCTCCCTGTTGACAGGCTGCATCTGTGTTCTGCTGCTCACTGGAGGAAGGCAAATGTCCTCCTTCCTTTCTCTTTCCTTCTTCCTTACCATGCTCCTCACAACTTGGTCCTGGAATGATGGAAATAGGACCCAGGACTCTTCAGACCTTTTTATTCTGAGCTTTGTCTCTGCAGTGACCGTGCAAACCTTGAGAAGGCCAGGGAAGAGCTGCAGCAACTGCTTGAGGCAATAGAGCAAGAAGCTTCATGTCTGCGTCGAAGTAACACTGAACTGCAACTGAAGGAAGATTCAGCCCAGAGGGAGAAGGTGGAGCAGCAGCAGATGATGGAGAGAGCATGGCGTGACCAGGAGCTTGCGTGAGCATTAAACCTGTCTCTGGCAGGGGGGTGGGCATTGCTGGACTTAGGAGACCCAGCATAAAAGAATGAATTTGTCATATCTTGCTTGTCATCTGTAGTATGAAGTGTGAAGGAAGCATATGGACAAGTCTGGGTACCTAGGGATGTACAGCGTAGCTCTCTCCTTGCCCTTTCTTTATCAGCTTTCGATCATTGAAATTTATTTGTCTTTCCCCTTCTTGTAGACTGAAAGACTTGGTGGCACTTGAAGGAAAGTATTCCTCATTACAACAGGAGTTGATAGATGCAAGAGAGATGCTGGAAGAGTTGCACCTTCAGAGGGATCTGCTGAAACAAGAGAAACATGAGCTTACCATGGCCCTGGAGAAGGTATGGTCACCTTGTGAGAGCAAGATTAGCACAGAGGCCTTTTTCTGGTGATAGGTGACTGACAGGGAACATAGAATCATAGAATAGTTTGGGTTGGAAGGGACCTTAAACATCATCTAGTTCCAACCCCTCTGCCGTGGGCAGGGACACCTCCCACTAGATCTCAATGCCTCATCCAGCCTGGCCTTAAACACCTTCTCCTTCTTGTAAAATAGTGATGGGACTACATGGGCCTTTGGGGTAGTCAGTCTCTGTGGGCTTTTGGGGAGTGTGTCAGAGAGAAAGGGGAATGTGACGTTGCTGCTCAAAGGAAGGAATTTCCCTGCGTTTGCCCTTACACTGCTCTTTGGTCTCTCCAGGCAGAGCAGTCGGTGGTAGAGCTCACTGGGGCTCAGAATAAGCTGAGCGCTGAACTTGCTGATCTACGTGTTGCAGTAGCAAACATGAGCAGCATCAATGAAGCTCTTGCCCTGGATAAAGTGCAGCTGAACAAACTTGTGCTGCAGGTGAGCAGTCTCCAAAGATCTTGGAATATGTTTGTTTCTGAGACAGCAGAGAAGCTGCTGCTTCTCATAGATCTTGCCTTCTGACAGTGGGACTGACAGACCATAGAACTGTTGTTCCTTATTCTGTCCAAACCAATCCGTCTTCATAACAAGTCTTCCTGTATTTATTTCTTCTATACTTCTGTGATTGCAGCGGGAGCAGGAGAATGAAGCTTTGTTGGATAAATTGGAGGAAATGGAGAGAGCAAAGATCTCTGTCCAGGAAAAGCTGAACACTTGTGAAAGAACAAATGAAGAGCTCTGTGCAGAGAAAGCCCACGTGGAGCAGCTGCTGAAGGAAGCAGAGGAGCAAGAAGAGGGGCTGCAGGATAAGCTGAGGATCCTGGCAGAGGAGAAGGAAGAAATGCAAGAGAAGCTCATTGAGGTGAGACCAAAAACTGGTGCTTCTGGTGGGTGTTTGGCTGCTTGGCTTGGTGAAGCTGTGTCTGTTGGTCTCCTTGATAAGCTGTGTTGTCCCTGACTCTGTGTGGAGCTACTACTCTCACATGTGGTAAAAGAAAAAATTGTGTAGCTCTGAATCATTTTTCTGAGGTAAAAAAAAAAAAAAAAGACCAATGCTATGTGTTTCTGGTTTTGCTTTTTGTTGTGAACTCCAGTTGTTTGAGCCTAGAGAGCAGGACAAAACTGAGTCCATGCCTGCTGTCCTGTATGACTAAAAAAGTGGGAATGACATCTGCAAGTTGTGGAAACTGTATTTTGAAACATGCATGCAGCTCTGGCTGGAGAACTGCCTGGCAGAAATGAACCTGGGAGTGTTGGTCAACAGCCATCTGCTGACCCATACTCAGCAGTGGTGATGCCCCACATTGAGTGCTGTGGCCAGTTTTGGGGCACCAGCTACAGGAAAGACACTGAGGAGCTGCAGCAGGCCAGAGAAGGGCAGTGGAGCTGGCGGAGGATCTGGAGCACAAGACTTATGAGGAGAGGCTTGAGGGAGTTGGAGGTGCTCAGATGGAGAAAAGGAGGCTGAGGGGAGACCTTACTCTTTCCAACTGCCAGAAAGGAGGATGTAGCCAGGGGTGGGTCTTGTTCATCTCACAAGGAGCAGGCCATAGGACAAGAGGAACTGTGTTCTCAAGTTGTGCCAGGGGAGGGTTAGACTGGGTTTTCATGAATATTTCAGAAAGGCTTATCAAGCAGTGGAACTGACTGCCCAGGGCAGGGGTTGAGTCACTATTCCTGGAGGTATCTAAAAAATGTGTAGGTTTGGCACCTGGGGACATGGTTTAGTGGTGACCTTGGCAGTTGGATTTGATGATCTTAAAAGTTCTTTCAAACCTAAATGATTCTGTGATTGTAATATTCTTTGAATTCTTAGAGCCTCTTTAGGCTTTGAGGAAGGTGATAAATAGATGGTCACACAAGATTCTTCAGTCTGGACTGATTTTGGTTCTCTGGAAAAAGAGCGTGGGAGAATCATGTCCCTGGAGGAGACCAGGGACTATATTGTCATTTCAGTGTCAGTTCTATATTGCACAACCTAGGGTATTGTATGATAACTTTGAGAGATTTGTTTGTTTCTGAGATGGTCTGTTCTCTGATAAAGAGTCATAGTTGTGGAGTTGGTGGTATGTCTGGTTGGTGCACAATCAACAGAGTTGTTTCACTGAAGAAAAAAGCTAGAAGGTTCTACTTCAAGCCTGAATGCTAGTGGGGTGTATTAGACAATTTCTTTGTGTGAAGGACAGGGAAACAAGATTGTTGACATGAGCCTGGCATCTTTTTGGCCTCATCTGACAGACTTTTATATATTGCTGAACAACAGTGCTCAGCACAAGGACTATTTCCATATGGAGCATCCCCTCACTGTATCCAACCGCTTTACACACTGAGCAGGTGACACTTTGATTTTTAAAAATCAATTTTTCTTCCTACAAGGAAGAAACCATGTGTCCTCCCTTTTGAGGACAGGCTGAAGGAGCTGGGGTTATTCAGCCTGGAGAGGGCTCAGGAAGAACTTCATAGTAGCTTCTCAGTACCTGAAGGGGGCTACAGAAAGGCTGGAGTAGGACTTTTTAATAGGGTCCAGGATGGCAGGACTAGGAGTGATGGAAGCAAATTGGTCTAGTGGGAGGTGTCCCTGACCATGGCAGGGGGGGTTGGAACTGGATGATCTCTAAGGTCCCTTCCGACCCAAACCATTGTATGATTCTATTCTCCCTTTCTTCAGCAAGGAAACTTGTATTTGCTTAACCTGTCCTGAATATTTCCAGCACGAAAAATTTGATTTAAATTATTCAATTTGTATGGTGACAGTTGTAGAAAGTGCATTATTTTTGCATGAAAACATGTAGTGTGGGGTGTGTGTATTTGTTGTGAGGGACTGTCTTGTGTGCAGCAACCCAGTAAGTCCTTGCTCATTGCTTTCAATTGAACAGTGCCTTTTGGCAGCCCAGTGTGATATCAGTGGGTGTGCACGTGCTCTTAAACTTTCCACTCACAGCACAGGAGCTTTTTCTCCTCAGGCTGATGAGAAAGTGGTACTGACTGGCTCTGCACAGAGCTCCAGAGGAAGGACTTGGTGCTTTTTGTGCCTCTTCCAGGTTCACCACCAGCAAAAGTCAGGTCGCAGTGACCTGGAGCAGCTGCGCCAGGAGTCCTCTCGCCAAGGGCACACCCTGGCTGAGGTGTCCACAGAGAAGGAGCTGCTGGTGCGAGAGAAGGCTGCCCTGGAGGTGCGACTGGAAGCCATGGAGAGGGACAGACAGGGCCTTTCAGAGCAGTTGGCAGAGGCCAGGTAAGGGCAGGGAGGAGAACCCTGGGCAGGACAGTTTATCATGTCTGTAATGATAAATGTGGCAATCATTACATTTGTTGTGTCCTGTGAGCTTTCCACATCCATGGACAGAATAAATTGACTCTGAGTTGAGCCGTAATTAAATCACACAGATGTTTCCTGAAAATTTATTTCTGACTTTGGATTCTTGTTCTGTGCATTTGAACATCAGCCATCCCATTCAATAGTTTGATATGGGATCTTCAGAACCCGTGGCTGTTGCTTTTGGATTTTCTGAGCAGGACACTGCCCTTCAGGGTGGAGGCTCATTGGAGAAAACACAGAGGGCCTCCTGTTTCTAAGCCCACTTGTGTTAGTGTGGTGCAGGACCTAGAGGTAGTTACACCAGCAGCAGGGAATCCTCGCCTGTCTCCATTGCTGATGTCTGCACAAGCTGTGCAGAGACAGAACTACATCACAAGTCAGCCAGAGAAATGGTCTTATTATGTCCCCCTGCAGAGCACTTTGGACATGTTGATGAGGGCTGTGAGCTGAGGTTCTTGCTGGCACAGACCTGGTGGGAGCAGGAGGCTGTGTGTCACAGATCAGTCACCAGCAATTTCAGATTTGGCTGTTACCATCAAACTCAGCTGGGCTTTCTGTGTTCTGCCAGGTGATAAGGGAAGACCCCTTTTAGGTAGGGATCTTGAACCACTTCCTCCTGTAACGAGACTGGGTGTCAGGAAAAAGTAACTCCTTTCTCTCTGTGTTCCTGATTTGCAGTTTGGTGAAGGAGACCCTGGAATCCAGCCTGTTTGAGGCTCAGCAGCGCTTGTCAGAGCTGGAGATTGCCAGGAGCCATCTTGAAATTCAGCTTCACGCAGTGACACAGGCCAAGGAGGTGATCCAAGGTGAGTGCCTTGTGTTTCTGGTGATGGCCCTGCCTAGGAAGGGTGATATCAAACCAGTTCTCTGCAGTGCTTCTGAGGAGTAGAATCCCTCCTACCCTCAAATTCAAACGGCTCAATGTCAGTAAAGTCAGAACTGTTGTTTGTGCAGACTCAGAGTGTTGCCATTGGTGGTGTTTGCAGGGGAAGTGAAGTGCCTTCAATGGGAGCTGGAAGCAGAGAGATCTCTCCTGAAGCAGGAGCAGGAAAGCTTAGTGCAGCAGCTTCTGCAGAAGGAACAGCAGCATGAGGAGACCCTCAAACTTCAGGAGAGCGATCACAAAGTGGAGATAAACAAGCTACTGCAAGATGTGGTAGGCAACAATATGAATCTGAATCCTTTGTGGGTTGGCTTTAGGAGAATGACTACCTGAGCAGTCACCTGTTGTAGGTGACACGGTACTGGGCCAAGCAGCAGAGCTGATGGATGGTAAATACAGAGACAGATTGTGTGCAGGTGTAAGATGTGTTCAATGGAAGGTTGTTTGTTCTCCCCCAAATTGTGGCAGAAAAGGGTTAGGACCTTACCAGTACTTTATGGTTTGGGGGGAGCGTTTCTCCAGAGCAGAGGAACAGAATCCCTTCCCTTAACCTGCTGGCCACACTTACTTTGATGCAGCCCAGAATTATGTTGGCTTTCTGGCCTGCAAACTTCACCTTGAAGTCTTTTCCTTCACTTATCAGGCAAGTGAACGGGAAGGGCACCATTCAGAACTGCAGGAGGTGCTAGAGCAATGGGAAAAAGAGAAGGCAGAGACAGAAGAATTACATGAGAAGGAGCTGTTTGATATGAAGCAGAAAGTTGCTAGCATGCAAGCTCAACGAGAAGAGGAACGAACCAGAATTGAAAATGCCAAGCAAGAGGTAAAGACTGTGAAAGAAGAATTTGTTTGGGTTTTTTTTTTTTTCGAGGTTATTGCTGTGGGAGATGGCTGGATATCAGTGTGTGTTGAGCAAGCCCTATATGTTTTTTATACTTGGGACTGAGAATGAGACATATCATAGGAAGCCAGGAGCTTTCTGTCAGGTTTCAGCTGAGATTTTTGTCCTGCTATGGTACTGTGGTTTTTCTAAGACTTACCTCAGAGTATCTTTACAGTTCTCTTAATGGCCTTCTTTTGATATTTACTGATAAGGCTTATAGCTGTAACTACTTCTGAGAGCAAACTGAGTTTGTAAGGCTGAATCCCCAGGAGACAGGGATTTTTTCTGGAGTGGGCAGAGGAGAGGGGCAGAATTGTTGAGAAAAGAAAAAAAAAAATTAAATTATTCCTGAAATATTTCTGACCAGTTAACCAGAGGTGTCTGCTGGGCTGTGTTTTAAGTCACTTACTAATAAGCTGTTTTGTGATCATGTCTCTTGTGCCAAATCAACCCAGTCAATACACTGAGAGTCCTCCTGGTGTCCTAGGAGTGTCTTCTTAATGTATCCTGCTGAGGGACAGCAGTACCCCCAGGTGTGTCTACAAGTACTGAAGTGGCAGGGCAGCTCTCAGATGACAGTGTGTCACTGTAATGCCAATACTCTGCCCAAGTCTACTTAAGATCTTAGAAGTAATTTTCACCTAATCCCACTTAGAATACATAAGTTTTTTCTGAAGGAGCTGGAGTTTTTTGGCAGCCTTTAACTTTCTCTAGTTAACTAGGTGCAGAAGTGACTACTGAAAGACAAACAGGATGCAGCAGAAGACAAGGGGTACTGTCACCAGGGGTTGAGAAATGCCATTTATTTTCCTGTCAGATGATTAAGAGTTTGTTGAAGATTCAATCACAGATGGATGGTGGATGGATTGTGTTTATGTTGCCAGTCTTGCTTAGGAAGCTGTGTCTCCAAGTGGGCACGTAATGACCAAGCTGTCCAGCAGCACAGTGTTTTGAGAACATGTGAGCTCACCCATCTTTAGTCTTGCCACACAAATTTTATACATTAAGTTTGAGCCCATCTTCTGCATATTTCTGTGCAGGTCCTGCTAGAAAAGCAGCGTGAAATGAATGCTTTATTAGAGACTCTGCTCCAAACTCAGGGAGAACTAAGAGATTCTTATCAGCAACTAGAGCAGCTCAGGCAGGAGCTGAAAGAGCAGCAAGAGAATGGGCAGGTAAGTCTAACTGGTAAGGTAAGTAGAAGGAACAGGCAGTTGGCAGCTGGATGGAGGCAAGTAGAGCTAGGTGGCAGCACGAAGGGCAGTAACAAGGCAGTAAAACATAAATCCTAGCACTGAGGGAGCAAGGACTGCTGCAAGCAGGCAAAGTGTAGAGCCTGGTAAGCTCTAGAGATCAGCAGCAGGAAGGAAGGCTTAAAGCATAATCAGAGCTGGTTAGTAAAGCTAGAAAGAAGTGGACAAAGGAATATGTATGAACATTCAGACCTGGCAAAGCCCAACACAGCAGCAGCATTGAATCAGAAGGAAAAGGCTGAAAATACAAGATCTCAGGCTGCCCCGGGCTCATCTCAAAGAAGACGGGAAAGTGATTCTCTAAATCCCAGAGCAGAGGGATCTGGCAGGGTGACTACTGTGTACGTGGGGAACATACCTCCCAGCATAAGGGTGAGCAGGCTGAAAGGTGCTTTGAGGGAATTCCACACCACTCCTTCATGATTGAATTGGTAAGGAGCACAGGGCAGGGCTTTTCTGGATTATGAGGACAGAGCAACTGCAGAGAGTGTTGCAAGGCTTGAGTGTGGGGGGTAAGACTTTGTGAATGGTGCTGGCCAAGAGTCAGAGAAACTAAGGGCAAGGAGAAGATTTAGGCTGGATATAAGAAAAGTTTTTTTACTGTGTGGGTGGTGGGACACTGGAACAGGTTGCCCAGGGAGGCTGTGGATGCCCACTCCCTGGAGGTGCTTGGGGCCAGGCTGGATGAGGCACTGAGCAACCTGGTCTAGTGGGATGTGTCCCTGCTCTACAGGCGAGTTGGAACTAGATGATCTTTAAGGTCCCTTCCAACCAAAACCATTCTATAATATGAATTTGAGACAGAGGAAAAAGCTGAACCTGGTGGCAGCTCCCAGTAGCACGCTCTCTGTTTGTGTTTACAGAGCATCACAGAAAAGCTGCAGACAGAGCTGCAGGAGACTCAGAGTACAATCAAGGCAGCAGAGAAGAGGCACAAGGAGGAAATAAAAACCATTGAAGAGGAAATGAGTACCCTTCTTCAGCAGAGGGATGCACTACAAAAACAGGTGACCAAAAAAGCTGTAGCTGCTCCAGTCATTGAGCCAGTGCTCTCTCTCCTTCTTGCCTTTCCCTTGCAGAGCAGGCTCAGGGGGAAAATCCCCGACTGCCCTCTTGCTGTCCTCTCCATTCCAGCTAGTATGTAGGAGACTTCCTGGTCAGCAGAATCTCAGCTGCTACCCTGGACAGATGGACTAGTCCTTTTGTTTGTGGATTTCTGCAAGCCTGTTATTACTATTCTTATTTTTTAAGGTGTTTTTTCCAATGAACGTGGGGATTCACTTGCCTGAAAAATCTAAGTCAGCTAAATCTATTTTCTGGGAAACTGGTGAAATTTAAAGACGTTATTTCCCGTTCCTCACAGAAAGGAATATGGCTGTGATATAGCTGACAGTGAGAAGCTGTAGTCTTTGCTTTATGTTTTACTTGAGGTGGAAGAGTTGAGATCTCAGCTAGCAGCCTCCGAGGAGTCCCAGCAAGTGATGAGCCACAAAGCTCAGCAAGATCTGAGAGAGGCAGAGGAACTGTCAAGACAGAAAGTGCTGGAGGTGGTGCACCTTCAGAAGATCCTGGAGGAGAAGAGGAGTCAATGGGAGGAGGCAGAACGTCAGAACAAGGAGCTGCAAACGTGTCTGCAGTCCTTGGAGGCAGAAAGAAATCAATGGGAAGAAGTGGAGCATCACAACACAGAACTTGGGGCTTTGTTGAAGGTCCTAGAGAGTGAAAAAGCCAGGTAAATGAAGACCTGTGAGACTGCATCCTGTTCAATGGATCTTCTCTTTCTGATCTTTGCCTATGTGAGTGACTGTCTGCATTTCCTAAAAAGCAGGATTGTGTGCTACCCATGCAGATGTGTTTAATTATCTTGATGTTATGTTTCATTATACTTTCTCTTAATTCTGTGATTACAAATCTTCTGAAGACCATGGCTTCTGGAGAATAGTCCTTTTCTTAAAAGGTGGTATTCTTTTGCTAAGTCAGCATGTTAATGCTGTTCAGTGAAACTTTTAGGACTTGCAAACCTGAAGCAGGTTGAACTGCAGTGTAATGAGATCCACCAGCTCTACTTTGGGTCCAGTAAATTTTAAACTTCTGGAATCCTTGTCAGTCTTTGTGCTGATGCCTTTGGTTGGCAGAAGCCATGTTAAACCCACTATTTTTAACTAAGCCAGGCTCCTCTCTGAGGCACCCAAGAAACAAGAAATTTTCTTATTGCCACTTGTTTCCTCATTCCTCCAAAAATCCAAAGGGTGTCTAGAGAGGTTCAAGCAAGCTTGGATGTGATGGACCTGCCTGGCTTAAGACCAGACAAGCAGCCTAGTTGATTAGATAAATTTCAGCAGACAAAGCCATTTTCCCCTTGGTAGTGAAAATCCTAGGAGTTTATTAAATGTTATACTGTGTAGTAATGAGCTGCATGCTCTCTTTCAGGCTGACTCTTTCTCTGGAAGAAAAGGAACTGAGCCTCAGAACCCTGGAAGAAAACAGCTTGGCCAAGCACAACGAGGTATCTCAGCTTCTTTCTCCTATTCACTAGGCTTAGCAGCTCCATTCAAAGCACAGAAGAGAGATACCTCTCAGCCTCATACACAGCTTCAGTGCTGAGGTTGGAAAGTTTGACCTTTTTGCGGATGGGGCTTCCTATAGCCCTATTAGCCTCCAGATAACTGTTTCTAGCTTATTTTGCTCAGTTTGAGTCCTTAGCATTGTACATTATTTCCAGTGTGTTTTTTGCTTTGAAGTAACTTCTTCATTCCTTCCTCTGCTTCCTGCTCCACTGCCACACCAGCAGCAGTGTCCCTGAAGCTCTGTGCATCTGTCTTCTAGATCCAGTTGCTGCAAGAGGCCATGCTGGAGAAGGAGGCTGACCTGGCAACGCGAGAGAAGCGACTGCTACAGGATCTGGAGGAGTCTCGAGCAGGAGAGCAGTGCCTGAGGGACTCTCTGCGTGTGCTGGAGGTTGAGATGTCTGAACTACGTACGAGGCTTTATAGCACAGAGAACAGAGCAAAGGCATTGGCCACAGAGTGTCAGCAGGCCCACAGTGCCCACTGTGAAGCCCGATCCCAGCTGGACAAACTGCACTTGGCTCTGCACCACCTGCTCTGTGACAGCAGAGACTTAGTCACTTGGAATTCAGGCAAGTGTGGTAGACTGCTCAGCAAGGCTATAGGGCAGGTGGAGGGAGGGGTGATCCTTTGTCATCCTGGCCAACCAAATCCTGGGTTGTATCAAGAGGAGTGTAACCAGCAGGTCCAGAGAGGTGATTTTGCCCCTCTACTCAGCACTTGGTGAGACCCCACCTGGAGTTACTGTGTCCAGTTCTGGAGCCCTCAACACAAGAAGGACATTGAGCTGTTGGAGCAGGTCCAAAGGAGGGCCACGAAGATGATCAAAGGGCTGGAGCAACTGCCCTATGAAGACAGGCTGAAGGAGTTGGGGTTGTTCAGCCTGGAGAAGGCTCAGAGGGGACCTCATAGTAACTTATCGGTACCTGAGGGGGTCCTACAGAAAGGCAGGGGAAGGAATTTTTAATATGATATCGGATGGGAGGACTAGAAACAGTGGATGTAAATTGGAAGGGGGTAGATTTCGACTTGACATAAGAAAGAAATTCTTTACAGTGAGGGTGGTGAAACACTGGAACAGGTTGCCCAGAGAGGTTGTGGATGCCCCCTCTCTGGAGGTGTTCAAGACCAGGCTGGACAAGGCACTGAGCAGCCTGATCTAGCGGGAGGTGTCCCTGCCTATGGCAGAGGGGTTGGAACTTGATGATCTTTGAGGTCCCTTCCAACCCAGACTATTCTATGATTCTATGGTCTGGTGAACTCATCCTTGCAGTTGAGCCTTGTGAAGTCTCAAAAACCTGACATCCCTGTAAAGAGACAGGTCCATCTCTGTACATGAAGAAATGACTGACATTGAAATGAAATTGGGCCCAGGTCTTATCAGGTCAATAGGACATGGACATTGTAGCTTCTCAATACCTGAAGGGGGCTACAGAAAGGCTGGAGTAGGACTTTTTGGTAGGATATGTGATGGAAAGACTAGGAATAAGGGATGTAAATTGGAAGAGGGGACATTCAGGCTAGATATAAGAAAGAAGCTCTTTACTGTGAGGGTGGTGAGACACTAGAAGAGGCTGTCCAGATAGGTTGTGGATGCCCCCTCTCTGGAGGTGTTCAAGACCAGGCTGGACAAGGCACTGAGCAGCCTGATCTAGCGGGAGGTGTCCCTGCCCATGGCAGGAGGTTGGAACTAGATGATATTGAAGGTCTCTTCCAACCCAAACTATTCTATGATTCTTCTTTTGGGCAGCACTGACACTAGTGGTCATCAAAATAACATTAGGCTGTGACACACATGTTGCTGTCCTGTACTGTGTCCTCTAGGATGACATCAAAGGTACTGCTACATTCTCATGTGTGTGAAGTGACCATGTTTGCTGGATATCCTTCAGTTGGAGCTTGAAAGAGAATTTCTCTCTTCAGAACAGGGTCATGTCTGGGGCACTCCAGTTTCTCAGGCCAAGGATATCCCTGCAGAGCTGACTGTGGACAGAGTGACAGCAGCCCTACAAGACCTGCATCAGCACCTGAAGCAGACTCAGCAAGATCAGGTAACATGTGTCTCACGCACCTAGAGCCCCGTGCCTCTGCTGGACTGAACTGACAGCCATGGTGCCAAAGCCAGAATGAGTGTAAATTCTTGTAGGCCAGGTTGCCTTTCTGCCATGAGGAGCAAGGAGAACCATGGTCACATCTGCCATCACTGTCCAGCTGTCCCCTCCTGCTTTGGCTGCTTCTGCCTTGGTGTCTGTACCTGTTTGTCTCTTGCCACCAGTGGCTCTGTGAGGTGGCACTTCTCTTCTTACCTCTTCCAGAATGATGTGAGGAAGAAGATACAGGACTTGGAGTTGGAGCTGAGCAAGAGGCAGTCTGAGAGGGACCAATTCAGTGCCCGCAATGAAGAGCTGCAGAAACAGCTGGCTCAAAGCCAGGAAGGTATGGCTTCTCCTTTCCAACCTGCTGACCCCATCCTGTCTCACCCGAGGGGATCTCTGATACCATGCAGAGGAAAAGGGCAGTACCCAGACATGTGAAGGAGACAAAAACAAGCAGCATGAGATTTAGCTGTAGAACTACCAGGGAAAGCTTTTGATAAGAGAAAGATCCATTGGCTGGTGCTGCATCTGGCTTTGCTACCAGTGATGCCTTTCAGGTTGCATGTCACTGCTTGATGCCTCACTGCTTCAGTATATTCTTTAAGAGCACCTATAAAAAGCCTTGTCTTTATTAATTTCCTTTTCTTCTTACGTGGCAGGTTCCCAGAGCATAAGTTCAGTGTTAATCTCCTGTGTTACTGCATCTTCTGCTGCTTTTCCTACTTCTCTGGTAACCTAGTGCTTCTGCACTCTTCCCACCAGCTTCCTTGCTGATCCTGATGTGGTGTCTGAGCTCACAGGCATAGCAAAGACAATTTCTAATTTCCCTAGCCACTACTTACCTACACCTTTGGTAACACGTTCACATTGCATTTATGAGTATTTATAAACAGTTTTTCACTCCTAACTAGTCACCTCTTCTTTGAAGCTCCAGGCCTTCCCAGAGCCTGCAGGGCTATTAGTTTCTCTATATCATAGCTCCTGTGGTGGCTCTGCTCCTTTCTCTGTTCATTGCTTTCCCAGTCTCCACATGACAATTGCTTTTTAATCTCGTTGCCTTGTTTTCCATGTCTCAAGCTATAGGAAGAACCAAGTGCGGGTTCTGCTTATTGTGTCCCCTGTCCCCTGGGCAGTTGCCACTCTTGAGTGACTTGACCTTTTCAGTATTTCCCACTCTGAGTTGGAACTGCTGATCTTTTTTCAGACTCTTAACAGAAGAATTTTCCAGGCCTTAGGTAATCACTTTTTTCTGGAACATCCATAGTTTTTACTACATGTGTCACGTGACAACAGCTTCTGTGTACTTCCCATTCTGCGACTAGATGGATCTTGCTTTTCCCACAAGTTGATTCTTTTTGTCTTTAGTTCCTGACTGCAAGTCTAGTTTCTTAGTTCACTTTTAGTTCCTATTTGTCTGTAATCCTCCTTGCCTCAGATCTTGGTACTGGAGCCCTCAACACAAGAAGGACATTGAGCTGTTGGAGCAGGTCCAAAGGAGGGCCACGAAGATGGTCAAAGGGCTGGAGCAACTGCCCTATGAAGACAGGCTGAAGGAGTTGGAGTTGTTCAGCCTGGAGAAGGCTCAGAGGGGACCTCATAGTAACTTATCGGTACCTGAGGGGGTCCTACAGAAAGGCAGGGGAAGGAATTTTTAATATGGTATCGGATGGGAGGACTAGAAACAATGGATGTAAATTGGAAGGGGGTAGATTTAGACTTGACATAAGAAAGAAATTCTTTACAGTGAGGGTGGTGAAACACTGGAACGGGTTGCCCAGAGAGGTTGTGGATGCCCCCTCTCTGGAGGTGTTCAAGACCAGGCTGGACAAGGCACTGAGCAGCCTGATCTAGTGGGAGGTGTCCCTGCCTATGGCAGGGGGGTTGGAACTCGATGATCTTTGAGGTCACTTCCAACCCAAACTGTTCTATGATTCTGTGATTCTATGATTCAATTGTTCTTGCCATGCTCTTGTGCTGGTATCACTTTTCTTTTTTGTCTGCCAGTGCACAACATATTCTCCTGGCGTGTACAAATGCGAAAGCGCATCTTCAAGCACAACACTCTTAAATCTTCCCAGTCAACAAACTGTCTCATAGTCAGTCTTCACTTTTGCTGCTTTTTCCTTGTCTTTAGGATACCAGATCTGACGCTTGTCTGCTGTCACTGTCTTTGGTTCATGGATCTCTGTTCTCCATGCTTCTGACATTGTGGTTGATGTGCTGCTATGTCCTTAGCCCTGGCCTGTCAATAAGCAGAAAAAGTAAACATATTGTCATGTTCTTCTGAACCTTGCTCCTTCCAGGCTTCTTTTTCACTCTTCTTGGAAGTTTCGTTTATTTGTATCTTCTTTGACAGTCTGTGTGAGCTTAAGGCCTGAGAAACGGAAACAATCAGATAAGAAAATAGTTTTCTCTGTAGGATGCAAATCACTTTGGATTTGCTTTGCTTTTCACCTTCTCCTTCACCCTTTCTGCTGCAGAGACACAGTTGGCAGAATGCAAGAGAAACTCTCAGCAAGCTTCCCTGCAGGAAGAAGCTGCTGCTCTAAAGGGGGAGGTTGTGACTCTACATCAAGAGGTGGTATCTTTGAAAAGGAAACTCGAGAGCACTGAGAAGCAAAGCAAGGACATCCTGGTGAGGCTGGCAGATGCCAAGAGGCATCTTTCTTACATATTCTTTTTACTTCCTGTTAACAATTCTAAGGATCAACTTCTTCCACTACTTCCTCAGATGCACACTTACAGGCACTATGACGTACAGGGTACAGCTTTCAACATTTGAGCCAGTGCATCTTTTTTTACATGATCAATATTTTCCCACTTCTCCATTTTACAGTGACAGACAGAGTTTGATAAATACAGTCCACTTCTCAACTCTTTATTGAGTGACAGGAAAAAGACTGCATTTTATAGAGAAGTAAAAGAGCATCTGCAGCTCATTTCATTGGCCACTGCAATGCAAATCATGACAACATCAAACAGGGAAACCAACTGAATAATTCAAATTTTCTCCTAAAAGCTTATATTTCAGCCCTTGACTGCCACTGGAGTAGGAGTTCAAAAGTAGTTTAAAACTCCAACTCTGAGAAGGCTTAGAGGGGACCTTATCAGTACTTATCAGTACCTGAGAGGGTCCTACAGAAAGGCAGGGGAAGGAATTTTTAATATGATATCGGATGGGAGGACTAGAAACAATGGATGTAATTTGGAGAGGGTTAGATTTAGACTTGACATAAGAAAGAAATTCTTTACAGTGAGGGTGGTGAAACACTGGAAGAGGTTGTCCACAGAGGTTGTGGATGCCCCCTCTCTGGAGGTGTTCAAGACCAGGCTGGACAAGGCACTGAGCAGCCTGATGTAGCGGGAGGTGTCCCTGGCAGAGGGGTTGGAACTCGATGATCTTTGAGGTCCCTTCCAACCCAAACTATTCTATGATTCAAACATATATTTATATATGAAATTATTGAATCTTTCCCTGCAGCATGAACGGGATAGGCTACAAGCAGTTAAAGAAGAACTGGTGTGGGAGATAAAACTTCTTCAGGAATCAGTCACAGCCTGTGAAACGCGAGCAAATACAGCAACAGACACAAATCACTCCCTTGCACAAGAACTCCAAACTACAGTGTCTATCTTAAGAATTAAAAATAAGGAGGTAGAAGCACAGTATGAGAAAATCCAGATGCTCCAGAAAGAGGCAGCAGAGGTAAAAGCTTTGCAGGAGAATCTCACTCGTATGACTGCCATCTTGTCAGAGAGGGACAGAGAAATGAAGTTATATCAGGAAAAGATGAATATGCTGGAAAAGCAGAAAGAAACGTATAAAACTGCTCTTGATCAGGCTATGGAGGAACTTGCAGAGAAAAAAGAGAAAACAGAATCCCAGCAAGAGCACATACAGGAGCTGGAGACGCAGCGAGAGATGCAAAGGACTGCTGTCAGTAACCTGAGCAAAGAGCTGGAAGAGAAAGACCGGGAGATCAGATCTCAGCAAGAACTGATACAGGAGCTGGAGAAGCAGCAAGAGATGCAGAGAACTGCAGTGAGCAAGATCAGCAAGGAGCTAGAGGAGAGAGATCAGGAGATAAGATCCCAGCAGGAAATTATAGTAGAGATGGAAAAGCAGCAAGAGATGCAGAGAATAGCTGTCAGCAACATAAGCAGAGAGCTGGAGGAAAGAGTCCAGGAGGCCAGATCCCATCAAGAACGAATACGAGAGCTGGAGAAGCAGCAAGAGATGCAGAGGAGTGCTGTGAGCAAAATGAGCAAAGAGCTGGCAGAGAAAGATCAAGAGATCAAATTTCAGGAGGGGAAAATAATGATTCTAGAACAACATGGTACATCACAAGTCAGAAATCTGCTCACGGATCTTGATCATATGAAAGGAAACTTGAAAGAGAAACACTTAGAGCTTGCATCTCTGACTCATCAGGTCCAAGACCTGGAAAAGGAGAGAAAAGAATTAAAATCTCTGCAGGAAAGCCTTGAACATCTGAGAGCAGCTCTTCAAGACAGAGAGAGTGAGTGTGATTCTCAAAGGGAGCAGTTAATACTCTTGCAGCAGTCTAAAGAACAGCAAGAGGAGCACCTACAAGAGCTTCATGGTGAAGTAGAAAAGATGACACTTTCTTTATCTAAAAAAGATAAAGAGCTTGACTCACAACAGCAGCAAATCCAGGAATCTGAAGTCATGAAAATGCAGTTAAAGACTGTCCATGAACAACTGGAGCAGGCCTTGGAATCCTTAAAAGAAAAGGACAGGCTCATAGATCTCCAAAAACAAGAGGCGCAGAACTATAAGTTAAAAACAGAGCAGCTGAATGTATTACTTAGGGACTTAGAATACACTAAGGCAATACTGAAGGAAAAGGAATCCACAGTTGAATCTCAGAAGGAAATTATTGAGACTTTCCAAAAACAAGAACGAGACTCTGAACAGAAGAAGGAAATTTTTCAGCATCTTCAAGTGGTACTAAAGGAACAAGAACAAGAAATTGTATCCCTTAGAAGGCAATGTGAGGCATGCAAGGAAAAGGAGGAAAAACATGAAGCTGAGCAAACAAATCTTCAGGCAATAAAACTGAGTCTGAAAGAAAGAGAAGAAAATATAGGTGTTCTGGAGGAGGCTGTCTCTAAGCTTCAACAGCAAAAGGAGGAGGCAGAGAAACAGACTGAAGTCATACTGCAAGAACTAGAATATGCCAAGTCTTCTCTAGAAGCAAGAGCTCTAGAGATAGTGTCCTTGCAAGAGCATGTTAAAGACCTTCAAAAGCAGAAGGAGTTAGAAGGCAAGCTGGCCAAGACACTACAGCAAAATCTAGATAAAATGAGCCAAACGAAGGAGAACCATTTGGAGTTCCTTGGGCAGGCAGAGCAAATTAGTATTTTCCACCTTTGTGACAAAGACATGGAAGTAGAAATAACATCATGCCAGAAGCAAGCACTTGAGGAAGCAGTGAAGAGAGACGAGGACAATGAAACTCTTCTGCAGAAACTCCAGCACCAAGTAGAGCTAAAGACCTTGCAGACCCCCAAGCTTAGGCTAACTGAGAAGGATGAAGAGGTTAGGCACCATGGAGGGAAAGCAAAGCTCCTGGAAGAAGCCTTGTCTGAGAGAGATCAAGAGACCACGGCTCAAGATAAGCAAAAAGAGATAGAAGAGGAAATAAGAGGCCTTCGGGAAGATCTCCACCATGTTTGCCAGACTCTGGCAAAGAAGGATGAAGAGATCAAGTGCCATAGAGACAGAGCCAGCTCTTTAGAGGAGATTTTGACAGGGCGAGAACAAGAGCTCAGGAGGCAGAGTGAACTCCTTAAACAATTGACATCAGCTTTGCAATGGAAAGATGACACAAAGACTATCAAGAAACAAATCCAGAAACTCCAAAAATGGGAAGAAGAGGAGGAGGAGAAGAGGAAAGTTCTCCAGGAAAGAGACCATCTTTTGCAAAGGCAGAAGGAGCTAACCCAACAACTGGTAGATGAGAGGAAAGCCAAGGGGGAAGAAGTGGAGCGTGTGATTGCTGTTTTGAAGCAAACTGAAAGCAGAGAAGTCAAATGGAAAGAGAAGGCACAAGCACTGACTCTTGCTCTTGGAAAGTGTGAAATGGCCAATGGGACTCTGAGGGAAGAAATTGTCATACTGCAGAGTATGGTTTCTGAGAGGGACAAGGACCGGTTCCATCTTCAGGTAGGCACTGTGGCTGGTCATCTGCCAACTGAAATGTCTATATTGCTTCCCTGTAAAGACATGGGAATGTGTTTTCCCATAAGTACATGTCCTAGTTGGTCAAAGAAGCCATACTGCAGCTAGCAGGCCTGGCTGTCCCTTCCACCTGCTAGAAGGTTTTCTGACAAGCCCAAAACTACTGAAAGAACTATGCAGCTTGCTGGCAAAATTAACATGAGTACAAAAACTGGGGGTGGGTCATTGGTTCTCTCCTGTCCTAGCAAGATGAACCTATGTGTTGTGGTTGGGATTTGGCATGGAAAGGAAAGGAAAGGACACTATTGCCTAACAAATGCACTAAGCATAGCAGAATTTCCTAAGGATGGCTGAAGAGCAATAACATTGATGGTGCTTGGAGGACTCAAAACCCTTCCTGCGTGACCTGATCTGTGCGTTCCTGCTCTGATAGGGGAATTGGACTAGATCATCTCTTGAGGTCCTTTGCAATCCCTGACATTCTGTGATGCTTTCAGAGCTGAAGACTCCTGAGAACCAGCTTTTCCAGGGTTAGAGACAATGGAATTGGTACCATTGCCTGGTCAGTTTGAAGGTTTCATTGTACATTCAGGCAAATTTGGGTGGATTTCTCAAAGAGGATGTGGTGGAGGGCCCCTGGGAAGGAGGAGAAGAAGGGTCATGGTCACTCACACTGACATATTAGTTCTGGCCCTTCTCTTTTTGTGGCACCATCTCACTTCATCTCCCTTGTGAACCTCCAGCAGGTGATGGCAGAAGGGCAGCACATGTCCTGGCTCTCAGAGAAGAGACTCTTGTCACAGCAGCTGGAACATCTGCAGCGAGCAGTTGCAAGGTTGGACCAGGAGAAGGTGGAGCTGAGGCAATACAATGCTGAGCTCAGGAAGACTCTTGAGGAGGTGAAATGGACTTTTGCTGTCTTTGAAGCCCTTGGCTTGTTTCCTGTCCTCTCCCAGTGGTGCACACTTGTGTTTTCTCTCTCTCTCTGGCACCCTGTTGCCTTTGCAAATGCACATTCACTGTGGTCCCACCCTTCATGACCCAGTGTCCCCTTGCACACGCACTGGACACTTGGGTCAGGAGCTCCTTTCTTCTGCTCACTGTCTTCCATCAGTTCCTTCCAGTGTTGTTGCAATCTCTGCAATTCCAGTCTCCTTGTCAAGGTGTCTAGAGGTCCTTTTGCTCCTTGTTTGGTGGCAGGTTTCTGTGACCCTTTCTCCTGTCCAATGTGCAGGTGGAACGTGAACGGAGGAGACTGAGGAGATACTGCAGAGGTCAGGCACTGCCAGATGTGGCTGGATCTTCTCTCTCTGACTCAGACCAGCACAAGATGCCAACTTCTCAGCAGGTAAGAAGAGACTCTTGTGTGGTGGGAGGAGGCTCTCTCCATATGGAGAAACAATGGCTGCAGCTCCCAGTGCAGACCTCACAAAGTGGAATACAGTCCATGGCACTGACCAAACTGGAGACCAAAAGCAAATCCTTGTCGTCTGTTCACAGGAGGAGTCTCACACATGCTGCAGCTGTCAACTGGATGAGCTGCAGAACCAGGTAAGAAGCAGGCAATTTCCATCAAAAGATCAAAAGCCACTATGGCTGTGCTGATGGGCACAGCTTTGCACAGTGCTATGGCCCAAGTTTCGTTTGGAAGGGAGACCACCAGTGGGGAATACTCAGTCAGACACATCCCAACAGCATCATTCACTAAGGTCTAGTCTCTGTTTTGCCTATGGATCAAGGAGAATGGGAGAGGGATTGGAGGAAGCTCAAAAAACAAAATTTCTGTAAAATGGAATGGTCTGAGAAGGTTCCGCTTGAGTCTTATCTTGTTGGCCCTTCTCCTTTTCATGCACTAGATGTCAAGTTGTTAGGCGCCACATGAAAACAGACCAGTTCTTGCCCGATGTAACCAGTAGCACCAGTAGTAGGAATTAAGAAGACAGTAGCCTCAGTTGTGTTACTGTCGGAAACTCTGTAGAACCTCTTTCTCTCATATCTACATCATGCCTCAGTGTCAGCATGTCAGTGCTGTGCCAGAAAGAAAACTCAAGTTGTTGATAGTCTGAGCTCAGGCCAGGGGGACTCTGGGAACCTGTGACTTTCATTACACCTGTTTCTCAGGGTTGGTGTCAGAGGATGCATCTTCCCCAACAGCTGGTACTGTGGGGCTATGGATGGTCCTGCCAGCATGGGTTTATCTGAGCTCAGCTTTTGACGCGTTCCAGGTGTCCCTCCTGCAGACACAGCTGGTGCAAGAACGAAAATACAAACAGGACTATATTGAGCGCTGCACGAAGACCACCCAGGAACTTCAAGACCTTCACCAAGAGCTGTCTGTTTCCTTAGCAGCTGTGGTCAGGGATCCCAAAGCTGCTGTTCTGGAGGCAGAGACCCAGAAACTCGATCAGTCCCTGAACCTTAACTTGGCAATGATACCTCTGGACCATCAGTCTCCTGAGAGACAACTGTTGCATTCAACAAACAGATGGAGCAGAAGTGATGAGCTGAGGTGACATGAGCAGTGTGTAGCCAAAGGCTGAAGTAGGAGTCACGTCAGGGACCTGCCACAGCAGCTGAATTCTGGAGCAGGGGCTTGGTTCAGGGCCCCAAAACCAAAGATAAAAGTTCCAAGCACAGAGTTTGCTGCAAGTTCTCCAGCAGAAGCAGTGGGTGGTGAGATTAACCTGGTGCTGACTGCTGTGGATGGGACCAGACTTTGGCCTGGAAAAGCAAAATGAACCCAATGAGTGGGTAAAAGGTCTCCTTTTCCAAAGAACATCACAGCATGCCGCCTCAGTCTCCACACAACCCTCCACAGGAGATGGTGCCTCTCAGTTTCTGTACTGTGTACAAAGACCTTTTGTCTGCTTTTCTTTTTTCCATACTCTTCTCCAAAGCACTGCACAGGCTTGGAGGAGAAATCTGCTTGCAGTGATGTCCTGTTGTGCCCCTGCTGTCTTCAGCAGCTGTCCTGGGGGGGCTACTTGTGGTCTCCCTCTCCCCTCACTGTCCAAGGGCAGATGAAGTGTTGGGTCAAAAAGTGACTTGGGGTAGTGTAGGTGGCCTCAGAAGGGCTCTATCCATCTGCCTTTTGCAACCTGCTCTCTCTTCTCCTGCAGAATCTCTGAGACAATCTCTTTTGGCTTTTTTTCTCTGGCACTCTGTGGCTCAAACAGTCCCTTGAATCTCACTCCTGTAGAATTCATCATCATCTTGGACACTGATCTGTCCATAGCGAGCAGAGGGTGTGGAAGGAGAGAGGAAGCTGAAGAGAATAAACTTAATAATAATTGTCAACCAAATAATCAAAAATAAAAAGGCATGGAACAACATTAGGCCAATATTCAGTATCCACTTTTCCCATTCTTGTGAGTTCCAACTATTTTGGGATTGGGGCTCCAGCTGTCTCCCAATCCTTGGCGGGCAGAGCACTGGAGAGTTTCCCAGTCTGGGCAGCCACTGTCTTCATCTTAGCATGACCTTCTTCAGCAGAGGGATTATCACTGTGAGCTGTAACACGGCCCCCACCTTCAGCGTGCTCTGATCTACCACAAACTCCATGGTCTTTTAAGAACAATATGACTAAGGCTAGCTGATTTTGTAATGTCATTCTAGCTACCTCTTCTGACTGAAAGTTTGTTTTTCCCAAAGGCCAGTTATTTCAAATGTGTGTTTGCCCCATAATCTTTGCTAAAACAGATAGGTGTCTTTTAAGGGTTACGTGGAGGAAAAGTATATTTTCTAACATCAGAGCCATTTTCATGCCCAAAGCATACTAATCTTCCACCTCTCCACTGTCATGGTTTTACCTCAAAGAGAAGAAAGAATCTGCTGTTTTGTTGGAAGGGCAGAGTGGTGAGGAGAAAAGAAAAAATGCCCACAAGACTGGTGGATAGAGATAAAGGCAAAAAACAAAGTTTAATGGAACAGCAACAAGAAAAGACCAACACAAACATGGGCAGGGGAATGTAGACACCATACAATCCTCCAGGTCCACCCCAGGTTACCCCTAGACCCTTCCTGTTCAGCTCCTGGCTACCAGTGGGCATGGCTTAGTTGGTAATGGGATATCTGTGTCTCTGCCAGAGTTAACCCTATCGCTTCCAGAAGCAGGATACCCACTTTATTCCTTGTTTCACAAATTCTTAAGTGCATGTACATCTTTCCATTGGAGCATCCCCAGGCCAAACTCTTAGGAGGGGTGTATGGAGCAGATTTAATACGGAGTACATTGAGTTGGAAGGGACCTTGACAGGCCATCTGGTCCACTTCCCTGCAGTGAGCAGGGGCATCCTGCACTAGAGCTTCAGCAACTCTGGCTTTTAAGTGTCTCCAGGGATGAGATCTCCACCACCTTTCTGGGCAGCCTGGACCAGTGTCTCACCACCCTCATGGGGAAGTACTTCCTCTTACTGTCTCATCTAAACCTGCCCTGGTCTAGTTTCAAACAATTGTCCTGTGTCCTATTGCTCCAGGGGGCATACAAGCCCCTCTCCAGCTTTCCTGTAGCCTCTTCAGGTACTGGGATGCTACCAGGTCTCCCTGGGGTCTTCTCCGGGCTGAACAGGCCCAACTCTCCGAGCCTTCCTTTGTAAGAGAAGGGCTCCAGCCCTCAGATCATCCTTGTGGTCTCTTCTGGACCTTCTCCAACAGGTCTATGTGTTTCTCATGCTGAGGGCTACAGAGCTGGACACAGTAACTCCAGGTTGGGTCTCGCCAGAGCAGTGGTGGAATCGCCTCAATCAGCCAGTCGCAATATTCACTCACATGGTGCTTTTCTTCTTATCCTGCAACTTCAGTACAGGCTCACACACTATCTCCACCAAACACTGGATGTTTCAGCAAGCCCTATCTGGTTGGGCTGTTTCTAGCAAGTCTTGGCATGCAGCTCTCCTCCTCCTCTGGAGGTGCCAGAACTGACAATTTCAGATGAATGTTCATATCCAAGGTTTTAAAACTTTGAGTCAGTGAATCATTATTCTCTTATGAGAACAGGAGTGGAAAATAACAGAGATGTAGTGTAGGGAGGACCTTTAGAATCAGTTCTTACAACCTGCAGTTAGCACAAAGAAGACACAAATTACTTAAATAAATGGGATTTTATATACATATTGTGAGGCTTTGGTAGTAGAAGCCATCCTTTAGTTTTCAGCATCAATGCAATATTGTTGCTGCCCATGGGAGAGCCTTGGAGGTACTATTACATTTTAGCAATTAATAGCTATAATACTTTTCCCACATAACTGTTTCTGAGAAGGCCCTTCTGAAGGTGCTTCAGAGCTTGTTCTCTGAAAGCTGAAGACCATGGGTGCGAGCTACATCCCATTTCAACTAGTACACCTCTGATTTCAGTAGGCTCAGGGGAAGGTACAGCATTTCTTGTGCTGTTTCCCTCTGTATTGGGCAGCTGATGAACACCACAGCCTGGGTAATAGTTAAATTTACCTACAAGTCAGAATATCTCCTGGCAATATTCATGGAAAAAAAACCCAAACCTACAGCAGACCTGTAAATTACTGGCAGACCTGACCAAGTCTTTCTAAAGCAGAGACAAAATAATGAATTTAGGGAATCTTTTGAGCAGTGGCCACAGTGATGGAAAAGGTCACTCACTAGCTCTGGTACTGTATAAATCAAGCTTGTATTAAATGGGAAAAAATCAGACTCCAGAGATTTCCCTCAGATCTTAGACTCTAACTCAGCAGTTGCTTTGTTGGAGATTAACTCAGGGCAAAACTGAGGCAGATATGAGTGTCAGGAGGACAGAGTCAGGTTCTTCTTGGTGACATACAATGATTGGACAAGGGGCAATAGGTGCAAGCTGGAGCAGAGTAGGTTCCAAGTAAATAAAAGTTTTTCACAATGAGGGTGACAGAACAGTGGCACAGGATGCCCAGGGAGGGTGTGGGGTTCAAACCCCACCTGGATGCCTTCCTGTGTGACCTGATCTGGCTGTTCCTGTTCTGGCAGGGGGATGGGACTAGATGATTTCTCCAGGTCCTTTCCAAACCCTGACATTCTGTGATTCTTTGGTGGGTCACATTGGTATCAAAGCTCACAGTATTGCAGCGGGAGGTGAACACAAGCTGCTTCTCACAGGGTGGAAAAACCCAGGAGTAGCAGCAAATGTGGCCTTTCCATCTTCAGCATTTAAATTGTATAGTATACAACATAAAGATGTTGTAGCATATTAAATGTATATTAAAATACTTTAATGATTTATATGAAATAAGTAAATCATAGTATACACTATGAAGCAGAGTCACAAACAAGGAGACTGAAGTGGTGGCTTTCTTAATATACTGGGAAGATACTTCTAATTCAGAATAGATATTGAAGGCAGTATCTTTGTGACTTGAGGCTGTTTTCTGGGATTGCTCCTGCTGTGGCTAGAGAGCAGCTGAACTCCATAGTCCTAGGCCTTTGCTCTGACACACTGCTAGTACCAAAAATCTGCCTGTAAAGAAACTTTCTAAGATAGAATTTTGTATGAGAAAGCAGCGTCTTTGTTACAGTGCTGGGTTTGCAGAGGAGTTTCCTCCAATTGTGCACACCCCCACATGTGTCTCTCCCCAGAATATACTGGGGCTCAAGCATTACATATTCATTAATTTCTGGAAATATTTATTACAATTCTAGCAAAATAATTATCAGAAGTGTTTGCCCATTACAGCATGTTGGGTGCTCATCAGCAGTCTCTGGTGGTATCCACTCTTCTTCCTCACTGTGTCTCGTGTCTGACCTCTGAAACTCTGCCCATCAAAGTTGCTTTGCCCAGCACCCTGTCAGTAGTCCAGCAGGATGGCCTTGGCTCAGACCAGCTGCATCTTCCCTTGTCCGTGATCCATCCTTCAGACCTTGATGAGTCAAAGGGTTGAAGCAATCCCAGGCACAAATACAGGCTGGGTGGAGTGTGGCTTGAATGCAGCTCCAAAGAGAAAGACTTGGGAGTGTCAATTGAAAACGAACTCAACATGAGCCAGCAGTGTGCACTCGCAGCCAAGAAGGCCAACCAAATCCTGGGTTGCATCAGGAGGAGTGTGACCAGCAGGTCCAGAGAGGTGATTTTTCCCCTCTACTTGGCACTGGTGAGACCACACCTGGAGTATTGTGTCCAGTTCTGGAGCCCTCAACACAAGAAGGACATTGAGCTGTTGGAGCAGGTCCAGAGAAGGGCCACGAAGATGGTCAAAGGGCTGGAGCAACTGCCCTATGAAGACAGGCTGAAGGAGTTGGGGTTGTTCAGCCTGGAGAAGGCTCAGAGGGGACCTCATAGTAACTTATCAGTACCTGAGGGGTTCCTACAGGAAGGCAGAGGTAGGACTTTTTAATATGATATCGGATGAGAGGACTAGAAACAACGGATGTAAATTGGAAGGGGGTAGATTTCGACTTGACATAAGAAAGAAATTCTTTACAGTGAGGGTGGTGAGACACTGGAAGAGGTTGCCCAGAGAGGTCGTGGATGCCCCCTCTCTGGAGGTGTTCAAGACCAGGCTGGACAAGGCACTGAGCAGCCTGATGTAGTGGGAGGTGTCCCTGCCTGTGACAGGGGAGTTGGAACTCGATGATCTTTAAGGTCCCTTCCAACCCAAACTATTCTATGAGGTGCATGAGCCGCACTACCTTTTGCCTGAGTTTGACGGCCTTTTGCCTGGGTCATTGCAACATAGGCACGATGAATGCTAAACTATAACTCTCCTCACAGACTGAAATGTACCACTACCACCGAGCAGGCGGCCCTCCCGCCCTGTCAGACCCGGGGCTGGCTGAGGAGGACAGGCCTACGAGCGACAAACGCAGCTGGGTCGCCACTGCCTGCGGACAGCACCCGCAGGGACTGGGCCGGGCCCGCGGCCGGAGCTACTGCGCCTGCGCGCGCTCTCCGCACGCACACGCCTGTCTCCCCCTCTCGCGTTCGTCTGAGCGCGCGCTGACGTTCGCGCCGTAACGTCCGCCGCGAGCCCCGGCCCCCGCTATAAAAGCGGCGGTGAGCGGCGGCCGCCATTGTGCTGCGGAACAGGCCCAGGCGTTGGCAGCGTGTGGGCCCGGCAGCGCCGATTCTTTTTCGCCACCTCTCTCTGTCTTTCTCTCTCTCTCTCTTTCTCCTTTTCTCTCCCCCTTTCTCTTTTCTCTCCTTTTCCCCCTCCCTTCCCCGTTTCCCTCCCAACCCCCACCGCGGACATGCCGCGCGTCTACATCGGCCGCCTCAGCTACCACGTCCGGGAGAAGGACATCCAACGCTTCTTCAGCGGCTATGGCCGCCTGCTCGAGGTCGACCTCAAAAACGGGTGAGCTCCCGAGGGCTGCCTCGCTACCCTCCCGCCCCCCACCTCTTACTCCGCCGCTCCCGGGCCCGACCGGGCCGCGCCTTGGACCGTTCCTGCCCTCCCTCTTTCCCTCCTTCCCTCCCCCATGTTGTCGGCCGCTGCCGCGTGGCGCTCGACTCAAGATGGCGGCGGCGCGGGGGCGCTGCGGCGGGGACGGCGCCTATTGTCCCGCGGCGGCTGACGGGGCCTCTCTTATCTACCGACTCCAGTTACGGCTTCGTGGAGTTCGAGGACTCCCGAGACGCCGACGATGCCGTTTACGAGCTGAACGGCAAGGATCTATGCGGGGAGCGGGTGATCGTGGAGCACGCCCGCGGGCCCCGCCGCGACAGGGATGGCTACAGCTACAGTAGTCGCAGTGAGTACGGGCCCGTCTTCCTGCCGGGTTACCGGGCTGCGTGCGGGAAGAGGGGCAGGAGGCGAGGCCGTGCTGGGGGTGATGGAGGGGACGAGATCGAGTCCCCTGGGGCTGGAGGTTGTGGGGGGAATTGGGGGTGTGGTGTCCCTGGGGGTAGGGGATCCCCGGTGCATCGCTGGCTGTTGGCTTGGCCTTCTTCTGCCACCGGCCTTGCATTGGGATATCCCCTGAGAAAGTTAGGAGGGAGATAATGTCGAGCAATGCTGGCTGCGAATAATCTGTGGCCTTCTAGAAGGGGTTTGTCGTTAATCAGAGACGATATGGTGTGCTAATTAAAGGGCTCCAGTGTTCTTGGGAGCATTTCGATGAAAAAGTGACGTTGCATCACTGATACTAATAAGTAAATACCGTTGCGTAATTGGGGTGGAAACGCTCAGCTGTAAGCTTTCGTCTGAGCTTTTCTGTTGGTTATTTGGAAGGGGTGGAGGGAGGTTTTGAAGCTGGAATCTGTTGTGCTAAATGGGGGATGTTGTAAATATTTCTATGTTCAGCTAACTCGTGTAATCTCTTGAGCTGAACCGTAAAATTTAACAGACCTAGTACTGTAATTAAAAGTACTAAGGTTCGTCTTTCAGTATGCTGTGGAAGCTTGGTGTTTGGGGGCGGTGGGTATCTGACTTGAAAAAAATCAAATGTATGTTGTTTTAAAATTGTTGCATGTTCAATTCAAACTTTTTAACAAGTCCTTGATGTTTCAATTTAAAAGTGACCAGTGGGGCTGAGGCTGTGTCCACTGAGGCTAAGATGACTGCCTTTCCTGATTGGCCATGGCTTTTCCATACATTGTGTGACCCTTGCCCTATGACCCTTTGGCTGACCTTACCGGAAGCCATGACGACAGCAGCCTTTTGCCATTAGACGCAGGGTGATGGTGAGGATTCCAAGGGTTAGACAAAACTGGTTAAACTGAACTAGGTGACTGTTACCTTGCGTGTTTTGTGGCCAAACCACCACCAAAAACCTCATACTGTGATGTAAGTACTTAGTGTAACTAGTAAACGTTTTTGTAAAATGTAGAAATGCATGTAATCAGTTAAGTTTTATATTTTACAATGTTCTGTAAAATAAAACTTAGCAAGGTGAATCTAATAAGGAGCAGTCACTCTCTAACAGATCTTAGGAGCACAGACTTATAGGATTTTAGTCTGTTTGATTTGCCATTAATATAGATTATGGCAAAATTGCAAAGTTATTGGAGGCTTAGAGAAATAAAGTCCTACTCCAGTAAATATAACTGTTTAACTAACTTTTTCAGAACGTGTACTTCTTCGTGCTAGGAGACCATCTAACTTTATTTCTTTGTACAATAAAGGTGGGGGAGGAGGCGGATATAGCAGTCGGAGACAATCTGGAAGAGATAAATACGGACCGCCTGTTCGTACAGAGTACAGACTGATTGTTGAAAACCTTTCCAGTCGCTGTAGTTGGCAGGATTTGAAAGTATGTATTAATGATCTATAGCAGCCTGTTGTGACTGTTGGGAAGCAATAACTTCTTTTGCTATCAGTGTTTGCTTTGATTTTGGTGGAAGTAATTGAGAAGTATGATTGGATGGGTGTTTACATGCAATTAATGTGTCTTGGATTTGCTCAGTTTTGTCTTGAGTGATTGTTCTTGCAGAGCACAAGCACGTGGAATGCTTATCTTGTTCTTCATCTGCTCTCTCAAGGATTTCATGAGGCAGGCTGGTGAGGTGACCTATGCAGATGCTCACAAAGAACGTACAAACGAAGGAGTGATTGAGTTCCGATCTTACTCAGACATGAAGCGTGCCCTGGACAAACTGGATGGCACAGAGATAAATGGCAGGAAGATCAGGCTGGTTGAAGACAAGCCACGGTCAAGTCACAGGCGATCTTACTCTGGCAGCCGGTCAAGGTAACTTTTGGGGGACATGTGGGTCTCTGCATCCTGTCTACTTAAGCTAAGAATGGGTGTAGGTAGCCCTGTCTGCAGGGGGTTACCTTCAGGTGGTATTTTTAGAATAGGAGGATACCTGGGAATGTAGGAAGAATTCTTTTATGGCACACAGCAAAGCCAGGTCTGAGAGTTCTTCACATGTGAGAAGAGTATATAAAATCTGGGTGGAATGATATTATGTCTTGATGTGACCATGCTTGTTTTCAAGAAGATTTTGGCAGCTTTTTTTTTTTTTGCTAGGTAGCATAGCACAGCATGTCAAAGAATAAGGGAAAATTAACTTTTTTAATGCTTCTAGGTCACGATCTAGAAGACGATCTAGAAGCAGAAGCAGAAGTCGTAGAAGTAGGAGCAGCCGCAGCAGGTCCCGTAGTGTCTCCAAAAGCCGTTCTAGGTAAGTGATCCACTGTAATTGCTTAGTACAGGAGTTGCTATTTTTTAATTGAATTATGTTTACAGCTGCTGTGAGTACACTTCAATTCATGGAGAATTATCTATCTCTTTTATCCAGGTCACGGAGCAAAGACCATTCACGTTCCAGATCTAAAAGCAGGAAGTCTAGATCAAAGAGCAAATCGAAACCCAAGTCTGACAGGGGTTCCCGCTCACACAGCAGATCCAAGGAGAAGTCTGAGAAGTCTCGGTCCAGATCCCGGTCCAGGTCTCGATCTCCCAAAGAAAATGGTAAAGGAGATGCTAAGTCTAAGTCCAGGTCAAGGAGCAGGTCTCGTTCCAATTCTCCTCAGCAGCAGCCATCTGCCAAGGCTCGCTCAGAGTCACCACCTAAAAGAGCTGCATCGAGGTCCCGCTCCAGATCTCGTTCAAAATCTCGCTCACGATCAAGATCTAGTTCAAGAGATTAAGACTAAAACTCTCCTTGCACAATGCACACTATTACGGAACATTTTCCTACTTGTCAGGCCATTAGTGTTATGTTAGTACTTCAGAAGTTGGGTTTTTCTCTTGCAGGAGTGAATGGCCAAAGAACTAAGGCTTAAGGGTTTAATTTGTATCCCAAATTTGAATACAGGAAATGGGATGGTGGTATAAAGCAGGAAAAGTCCCCCTTTTGTAGAAATTCAGCTAAAGGTTTGATTTTATAGCATTTCTGCAAGAGTAACTTAACTACTCTTAAGTGCGAAGTGGTTTTTATATTAAAAATAACATAAACAGGCTTAAATCTGGGCTTTTCTGAAAGTATAATTTTTTTCATGGGTTTAGAACTATGGGTATCATTAGCTTAATAGTTACAGCTTGCTACTGAAGGCAGGATTGCCTTGTGGGCAGGTCAGATCTTTCTCTGGTATATCTCCATTTGTGGAAGCAGGCTGCAAACTATACCAACTGGTAACAGTTCTGGGAGGATTTCAGACCAGCAATAAACACAAGTTGGAGCATTTGTGTTGTATCTTAACTTGCCAAAAGGACATTCCCTCCCATACTGTGACTGTATTAAAAGGTAATAAAGGGTACTTGGGAACCTGTGTTGTACAGTATTGCTGAAAACTCTTATGTTTGAGATTGAAGGAATGAAAGCTTCCTGACCTTTTTTGTTCTTTGCTTGAATATCGAGTGTCACTCAGTCGTCAGACACTAATGTGTCTTTGGATGTGGTCCAAGTCACCAGTATGTTGTTTGGTTTGTCAGCCTCTAAATACCTATTGGATATGAAAACTTGGTCAATAAGACCGTCTTCCCTCTTTTTTGACTAATTTATGTTAACATTTTGCTTCATACTAGGAGAACTATAATCCTATTGTGTGTAAGTCTGACCTTTATTGGAAATGCAATCTCTCTGAGCTAGAGTTCTAGTCTAACACAAAGGCTTTGCTAAACCACAGTTGCCAATTCACTTGAATTGTGGAATAGGAGTCATCCCAAAAACTCCCCTTTATAGCTAAATTGATTTTTGTAACATGCAATAGCAAACATTAGAACTGCCTTGTACTCTTTATACAATGTGTAGTTTGACTTGTATAAAATTAAATTGGTGACTCAAACTGTGTTGTGTTGGTTGCAGTGTGATGGGGTGGGGCTTCTACTACCTACTGGGGAAATGACCATTTATAGAATCAGAATGGTTTCGGTTGAATGGGACCTTCAAGATCATCCAGTTCCAAACCCACACTGGGCAGGGACACCTCCCATTAAAGGTTGCTAAATGGCCTGGCCATTAAACACCTCCAGGGATTGAGGGGGCATCCACAGCCTCTCTTGGCAACCCCTACCAGTGTCTTAGCATCCTCACAGGAAAGAACTTCTTTACTATCTCCAGCATGAATCTCCCCTCTTCCAATTTCCATCCATTATTCCTAGTCCTGCCATCACGTATCCTATTCAAAAGTCCTACCCCAGCCTTTCTGTAGCCCCCTTCAGGTATTGATAAAACTACTGTGCGGTCTCCCCAAGCCTTCTCCAGGTTGAACAACCTCAACTCCTTCAGCCTGTCCTCAGAAAGGGAGGTGCTCCAGTCCTCTCATCATCTTTGTGGCCTCCTCTGGACCTACTCCAACAGCTCAATGTCCTTGTGTTGAGGGCTCCAGAACTGGACACAATACTCCAGGTGGGGCCTCACCAGAGATGAATAGAGGGGCAAGATTTCTTTTTCTCTCCTTGATACCATATCCAATTGTCTCATTTGTCTGCTCTGCTGATGAGAATGGCCCTTGGCTGGGTCATTGAAGCAGGAATTCCTTGGCTTGGCTTTGCTTCCTTCTGGGTTTGTTTGCTGTGGAAGGCAAGTGGGATTTCAGTAGATGCCAAGGCTCAGTGCGGGGTGTGTGGTAACTCCTCACAAAGAACTCCCCAACAAAACCCAAACACTGTCAGTCCTCTGGCAGCACAGAGTTTGCATGAGTGGTAGATTCCCAGACTGAGGATTTGTGATCTCAAATGATCAAGTTTCTGAGATCAAGTTTCTGAGATCCTGAGGTGTTTGAAGAGTGTGGTTTGGATCCATGGGTTAAACTTGACAGCAGAGTAAAAGCCCACAGATAGCAGATTTGGTGCTCATGTGGGCTTTGTGCTGCCCTACAGCAGTACCAATAGTCACTGGCAAAACCTTCTGGTGTGGCCATGATCTCAGTTCTGAACCTGAGTGTGAAGCCATCTTTTCAGAGATGTGCCGTAGTGTGAGGCATCCTGAGTCTTTCTGCTTCTGGTATAAACAATACAATTTTAGTGCTGAAAAGACAACATGCCTTCTTGTCAAATCTTGTCAAAAAATGTTTGTGTCCTATGGCAAATTGGGAAGGAGAAATCAATGCTACAATTTTTTTTTAAAAAGAGCAAAAACTTAAGGCTTTTTGTAGTCTGTCCCTGTCTATTCCTGATGAAAAAAAAGGATCATCCTTTCCTGTATTGGTGTTCAGTCCTAAAATCAGGGATTTCTGTGATGTAAAATCCCTGCTTTAATGTTAGATGGTGCAAAAACTTCTCACCTTCAGTGTCTCACTTCAGCTCTGGCAGACAGCAGCAGCATTTGTGCCTGGCCTCAACAGTGTCAGGATGCTTTCTGCCAAGCCACCTGCATCCCTGGAAGCAAATGGAAGTCTACCTGCACCACCCTCTGGGACAGCAGGGACATGGGCTGTCACTCAGATGGGGGAAACTGTCATGAAACACAGCTCAGTTTTGAGTTTCGGGATGACCTATCACTTCTGCCAATAACATGTCCAAGCTGGATGAACATGGATGTGTTCCTTAATGAGAGGGAGAGGATGACAGGAGTGGGTACGATACGTCCAGCTGACAAAGTGGTGGCAATGGGACATTCCTGCAACCAGTGTATGCTTCGGGATGTACTCCACAACCTTTTCAACTAAGAGGAAAGGAAATACCCGTTAGTTACATTCTGATGTTCAGGATTTAATTACTTGATCAGTCTCTGAATTCAACTTTTCCCACGTATTAAGAAATGTTGGAGTGCAGAACTGAAGATGACAAAACAACCGGCAGATACTTAGGCTGGAAGCACAGCAGTTCCTCCTGCACATGTCCACAGAAGCAGGAGGGACCCTGGCCCTGAGCAGGCTCTTCAGGGCAGGCAGCCCCTCACCTCTCCCCAGCACACACCAAGTGCCCTTCTCAGATGCTTTTTGGTCCTTGTGCTTCCAGCCTTGGCTCTTCCCACTCCCACCTTCTGTGGGTAAGCAGGACAGATCTTGTGTGGCCACAAAACACTACCGGGGCAAGGGGGGGGGGAGGGGGACGGGGACGGGGATGGAAGCTGCCCCAGGTCTTAGCCAGAACACTTGGGAAACGCAGTGCAAGAGCCTTTCCTCTGGAGTTCTAGTTGGAGCGATCCTTTTGCTTCCTGAAGATGCTGGGGAGTCGACACTCCGGCTGCTCCCTGAACCTGCGGTGTGAGTGCCGAGGCTTCTGCTCCATGCCTGTCCCGCTGGGGAGGGCCCTGGGTGGGCTGGTTTGGGCTGCTGAGGACACGCTGCCATCAGTCCCACTGCCCTCCGAGGGGGACGAGGTTAGCATCAGTGACTTAGAGCAAAAGCAGCTTCAGGCTTTCAGTCTGTCCCCCCAACCTTTCCATCGAACCCCAAGGGACAAACAGAGGCAAACGGTGCTCACGGCCGGCGCCCGCAGCCCAGCCCGGCCCGGCCCGAGGTGACAGGTGCCACCGCAGGCTCCTCAGCACCCCGGGGGCCGGGACGGGGCTGGGGTGTGTCCGTGTCCCGCCGCGTCCCCGCCATCCCCGCCAGGCAGCTCCCCGAAAACCCTGCGGCGGGATTAAACCGCCGCCACTGCGGCGTGGAGGCACAGGCGGGTTGCCATGGCGACAGCGCTCATTAAGTGCATCGTATTTTCACCCTGCCCAATTACCGCCCTCCCCCGATCCGTCCCCCTCCCCGCTTCCCCGCACACACCCGCG
>VZTY01019390.1:38352-83256 GCA_013400935.1 Turnix velox
CGGGGGGCGGTGGGGCCGCTGCGGCTCGGTTTAGGGCTGCAACATCGGTGAGTTTTCTCAAGGCGAGGCGGGAGATGCATTCCTGGAAATAATCTGAAAACAAACAAAAAAAATGGAGGTGCGGGTCGTGTGTCTCCTTTGGACAAGTCCATCCCTGGAGGGGTTCAAGGCCAGGCCGGATGGGGCTTGGAGCAACCTGGGCTGGTGGGAGGTGCCCCTGCGCAGGGCAGGGGGTGGCACTGGAAAGGCTTTAAGGTCCCTTCCAACCCAAATGATGTGTGATTCAGTGCTAAGTTCTGTACTGGTGTAGCGGCAGGTTCCACTGGGCTGACTGGTCCCAGCTGTCCCAGTGTGTGGTGTGAGGCACTGCCCCAGTGGCGTCCCGCAGAGACTGGGAGTCACAGAATGTCACTTTTGCTCCTTGGCTTCCCCAAGGAATCCTCTTTGGGACACTGGAAGCCCCTTCAGGAGTGGCCGCTTGACGTGTTCCTTCCGGTGTTTCTCAGACAGTTCACGAGCCCCTGCTGTCCTGGAGCCTGACCATGGCACCACTTGGCATCCTTGCAAGGGTCCCACAGCACGGTGGGCATTTGTCCAGCACAGCAGGGCACAGACTGCACGGCCCAGGCTGTGGAGATGATGCTCCATGTGGTCTAGGACAGGTTCTGGCTTTATTTGCATTTTAGTTACAAAAGGAGATGAATGAGTGGGTATTGTGAAATATTCTGGGGTCATATATCCATCTTCTTTGGATAATTCTGCCTGCTTGTGGAAAAATATCCCAAGCTGTTCCCTAACTTTGTGTAGGGCTGATGCTCTTAAGAAGCAGTGGCTGAGATGGGATGCAAGTGTTCCCTCTGTGCCTGTGCCAGCAGTGGCTGAGAGTCTGAGCTGCCCAGGCTTTGGGCTGCCTTTTGGCCTCTGCACTGAGCTTGGATGATGGCACAGTGAGCCATTTTGGGTGGCACATGGATCACTGGTAACTGATGGTTCTCCCCACCTGTGGATCTAAGCAGAATAAGAACTAGTCCTGGTGGCAGTGATGCTCCTGGGGAGCTGGGGGTGACACCCACCCCAAGTGTTTCAGCTTTGATTGCCATGTCTGTAACTAAAGCAAGGGGCAGGGGCAGCTTGCTGCTGTCTTGCCCTTCTCCTGCCAATCTCTGCCTTCATGGGATCTACATTTTATTTTAAAATGTTCAACAAGAACAATGACTTACTGCATGTAAGGATGTTTCATCCTCTTTTGAGAGTTTGGTAAACACCATAGTCCTTTTCAAACCTTAACCTCATGCTGCAGCAGAACCTAGGAGGGCTTTGTGTCCCCTGGTTTATTCCAGAGGAGGCATTGTCTCCTGGGTTTAAAGCAGCAGTCAGATTTTGAATGGCAGAGGTGTGTGTGTTTGCCTTTTTCCACTGGGCCACCTGCCTGAACAGAGAAGGTGTTCCTGAGTGTTTGACTGTGTATGTGGAGTAAATACTTTCTTCTGTGCCAGTGTCCTGCCCTGGGCAATGCCAGAAGACAAAGGAGCAGCTCCCTGCGCTCTGATTGCAACTTGCATTTTAGCATGAGCCCAGCTGGTGCTCTTAGTTTCAGTTAAAGAAGATTAGGAAGTTCTGTTATATCTGAAGAAATTCCTGAAAAAATGACTTGCAAATTCACAGGCTGGCTGTGGTTGGAGGCACCTCTGGAAATCATCTAGTCCAATACTCTGCTCCATCAGGACCACCCAGTGCAAACTACCCAGCACTGCCTCCATATATTGAGTATCTTCACTGATGAAGACTTCAGCACCTCTCTGGGCACTCTGACAGTGCTCTGACACCCTGACAGTGGAAGAGTTTTTCCTAATGTTCAGGGGAGAGCTATGGAGAGGTTTCCACCAAGAAAGTTGCTCTAGCCAGAGGTGACAGAAGCAGGAACAGCACAGCTGAGGTGCAGATGAGAAGAACAGAGCTGTGGGCTGGATGGGCTCCTCCACTTCCCTCGAGCTCCTGGGAGGGCTCCTGACCCTCTGAGCTGGGCTTCCCAGCTGTCATGCACTGGGGGAGACACGTTCTTTGCTGCAACAATGCCTTTCCCAGGAGTCTGTTGGAAGAGAGAGACTGTCTGGAAGGTAAATTCTAAATCTCAGTTATTTGATCCTTCCAGTTTAAGGAATAGCACCGCAGTCAATAATCCAAATTCATTCTGTTTACCCTGAACTTAAAAGGCACAAGAGAACCAGTCTCAACAGCATCAGCAGGCAGCCCTGCAAGGCTTTGGAGAGCATCTGACACATGATAATTACTGCTGGTTATTTCCTGTGCAATTAGTTGCTTTTGTGTTCCCGTTGTAGGCTGCTGTACAGAGAAGAGTTTGAGCATCACTCACCTTTGATGCTGGGTCTAGTTATTTCTCTTCCTTGCTGGGCACTCCCAGCCACAAGTACCATTTGAATTAAAAAAAAAAAATAAAATGCAACAACTCACGTAAAATGAGGAGCTGTCTTTGAAACATTTGACCCAAGTGATATAAGTGCCTAAGAAAGCAGATAGGTTCCAAGGCGGTTGTAACCAGAAAGATTTGAGATTCACAAATAAAAGCACATAACCCAAGTCTTAAAACACACAGATACTGAATATATGGCTAAGGTAATTGTTTAAATTCCTAACATGCACACACCTGTATGCATATGGGACAGACAAGATTGGAGGCTAAGGGCTTAAGACTTAGGCTTCCCTGCAGGCCAGGAGTGCAGACCTTTGACTTCTGAGCTCTGACAGGGACATGTGGTTTGGCAGCATCCCCCTGGTGACACCATGGTCGCAGTGTTAGGAGGTGTGTCACTCACTGCCCAGAGGCTGCTATTTATCCTGTCCCATGGTATTGGCACGTGGGGCCAGTGTGTGCCAAGAGCTGGACCCAGGGTGCAAAATCATGATGGATTGCAAATCCATGCTTCTGTCCTGTGCACGTGCACAACCCTAGCCCTAACTGTGGGGGTAATTTTCTTTTTGCTAAGGGGGAGCATTTTTCATCAGGGTGCCTTTGTCCTCCACTGCTGCCTCAAAGATCAGCTGCAGGTTATCTGGCCATAGTTCTCTCTTATTGGTCTTTTGCATTTCCACAGGTTCTTTGTTGGATGTTTGGTTAAGCAAACATCCACTGTCACAGAGAAACATCCTCACCCAACAAACATGTAAAGGATCACACAGACAAAAACCATCTGGCCTTCAGAGATCATTTAGTATTTTCCCATTCCCTTTACAGTGGTAAGAAGCACCAAGATAGGTTGGCTGCCTGGTTGATTTCAGCTTTCAGTTGGAGTCCAGTGTCCACCTGAGTTACTCAGTTCTTTCTCCTTAACAGGATTTTCTGATGTTTCACCTGGATGGTTTGTAGAGTTGAGCATCAGGTATTTCTGATTATGAAAATGGCAGCACTGTAAAAGAGTGGAGGAAATAAATCTTCCCCTTAAACTTAGCTCACCACCCCACTTTCTACCCTTTGGTTGTAATACCTCAATCATAATGTCTCAGGTTTTTAAATTCCAGACTTGAACCTTTGTAGCCAAATTCGTATTTAACTGTGCTTTACTGAAATGGTCATTCAATTTTCCACGTGGCTGTCTTCTCTTTCAAATTCAGGTTGCATCAAAAGCATCCCAGACACAAGTGTGATCTCCTGCTTAGCCTTAGAGCATCACTGCCTCCATCTTGGCAGCAAGTGCTTTGTAGAAGGTATGAGAAACAAGGCAGGTCTAAAATCCTTTCCCAACCCAGTGACCTCAGACTTCAGCAGCCTCTGGGAAACTCAGACTCTAGTTTTCTGTAGGCATGGAGAGATCTGCCTTCCCTGGGCCAATCTGATGATACTAAATCAGAGAAACATAGAATGGTTTAGGTTGGAGGGAACCTTAAAGACTGTTTCCACCCCCTGCCCTGGGCAGGGACACCTCCCACCAGCCCAAGTTGCTCCAAGCCCCATCCAGCCTGAACTTGAACCCCTCCAGGGATAGGGCAACTTGTGAGGGCAACATGGGCCAGGGTCTTACCCCCCTTATAGTGGAAAACTGCTGGGTTTGTGCTTAGCTCTGTGTGTCCTTTGCACTTTCCACTAGGACAGGAATTGCAGAACACATTGGAATTTACAAGACAGAGCTGGTATCTCACATTAGGGGCTTTTTCTTGGTACCAGCTGTGACTTTCATCCCGTTCTTTCTTGGATTCCATAGGCTTTTAGTACAGCTTACAGGGGTTTGTGAGATGATGGAAAGGGAGTGACCATCTTCCACAGTCACTTTTTTACTCTTCTGTCATGTTTGTACATATAACCACCTTGATTTCTTTCTTAATTTCTCACTCTGTGTCCAGGCAAGGTGATGGACAGCAGACCAGAGATGGAGGTTGTGAGAAGCTTGAAGGGGAATGCTGCTGGAGAGGTCAGTGTCCATGTAGTCACCACTGAGAGCACTGTGCAGAGCACCCACCTGCCAGCAACTGCCTTCATCATACCAGGTATGCACAGCTGTCCTCTCTATCTGCTGCTTCCTCTGCCTTGATCCTCACGTTCTGTGTGTATCCCTGCATTTCCCAAACCTTGGGAGGCAAAGCTGTGCATCACAGTGGACTGAGTGCCTGCTTTCTAGGGCACGTGGGCTCCTGGTTTGCTGCATTTTTGTATTTGAGTTGGAAGGGAGCCGTAAGAATGATTGAGTCCAACTCCCTGCTCCTCCTACCTAACATGAAACTGAATGATTGAATGTTGTGCAGATGCTCCCTGAACTCTGATGAACTTGGCACCACAGCCATTTCCCTGGCTAGACTGTTCTAGAGATTAACCACTGGACACTGGAACAGGCTGCCTAGAGAGGGTGTGGGGTCTCCTTCTCTGGAAACATTCAAACTCCACCTGGATGCCTTCCCATATGACCTGATGTAGGTGTTCCTGCTCCAGCGGGATGATTGGACTAAATGATCTGTCAAAGTTCATTCCAACCCCTGACATTCTGTGCTTCTGTGTGACCAGAAGAGCCTTTTCCTAGTTTTCCACCTGAACTTCTCCTGATGTACTTTCATTCAGTTCCCCTCATATTGTGCCACTGGTCACCCGATAGAGAGGAAATCCCCTTGGCTTCCTCCCATGAGGAAGGTGCAAGGTGCCTTGAGGGCACAACTTGGGTCTCTGTTCTCCAGGCAGAACACGACAAAATGACCTCAGCTGCTCCTCCTAAGCCTTGCTTCACCATCTCAGCTTCCCTCATCTGGACACACTCTAATGGTTTCATGTTCTTCTATTGAGGTGCCCAGAACAGTCCTCAAAGCACGAGGTGGGGCTGCACCAGGGTAGTGCAGAGTGGGACAGTCACCTCCCTCGTCCAGCTGGCAATGCCATGCTTGGTGCCCCCAGGGCATGGCTGGCTCTTTGGGCTTTCTGTAGATACACCCATTGGCTGCTCAGCTTCTATCAACCCAGATACATTTCTCCAGGGCTTCTCTTCTCTCAGTTTATATGAATAACTGGGGTTACCCTTTTCCAGATGCTGAATCCATCACTTGCTCTGGTTAAATTTCATAGAGCTGATGATTTCCCAACTTTCTAGCTTATCCAGCACTAGCCACTGCACATCTCATTGGGTCATGCTGCCTGCTTGTAGGTGCTTCAGCCCACAGCACTGAGCCCTTGGCTGGGAGACTGAGTTCTCTGTTGTTTCATGATGCCTTTGAACCTTGTTTGCATTGTTTAAATGTTCCTTTCTTCCCTTCTCAAGCAAATGCTACTACCATTAACCTTCCCACAAGCACCTTGGAAATTCAACGATTCCCCCAGGAGCCACAGAGAAGCGCAGGGAGTGAGAGGCCAGAGAGGGGAGCAGGGAGTGAGCCCATCACAGCTACAGTCATTCCCCAGATCAGTGGGGTGCAGACCTGCAGCACCGTCCGTGTGCTGGAGTGGAAAGATGGTGTGGCTACTCTTCCTGGGAGTAACCTGCGGGTAAGTGTAACCTTGGCCCAACTCATTTGCCCCCTCTTACCACTCCCCAAAGCCACTTGTCCTTGTAAGTGGCAGTCCTGCAGGCTGTGTCTGGCAGGGGCCACCAGGATGTAAGGTAGCCCCTGGCAGTACCCACAGCCCAGCTGGGGGATCCCTCGCTGTTACAGCTCTGCAAGAGTCTCCTTGTGGTCCATCCATCCCCATGTCCCATCTTGTGAGCTTAGCAGAGAGAGCACACACATGGTGGGAGGGGATCGGGGGGGGCTGCAGCAGGTCTGCCCTGCACAGGGAGGCAGAGGAGTGCTGTGTGTTGTTCAGAGCATCTAGAAAGAAATTCCTCCCCATGAGGGCAGTGAGACACCAGAACAGGTTGTCCAGAGAAGGGATGGAGGCTCCATCCCTAGAGACATTCAAGGCCAGGCTTGAGAGTCTCTGAGTGACCTGATCTAGCACAGGGTGTCCCTGTGAGCTGCAGGGGGACTAGATGACCTTTGAAGGTCCCTTCCAACCCTATGATTCTATGATCTTTCCTTTCCATGTTTTGTCACATAGCTGGTTCTCAGCAACCTTCTGCACAGCCCCTGCAAGCAGTGATGTTGTACTTATCAGGCAGCAGATGCCTTTAGGTGTAACCATTGGAACATGAAATAGCTTGCACAAAATGCACCGATTCTTCAGCTGCTGCTCAGCCTTAGGGCACCACGTCCTCCAGGCATCTGGTCTCACCCCAGTGGCTCAGGGGACATCACAGGCTACAGGCGTCAGCAGAACAGGTGACTGGTGTTGTGCTAGCCCCCCTCATCAGAAGAGCTGTCCTCTTGTTGGATATAGTAATGACCAAACTATGTCTCTCTAGTTCTCAGAGCTCATATGTGTCCACTAGATATCAAGTACAATTTCTATATTCCGTGTTAATTGTTTTTCCTTGGCTTTTGGTTCAATGACATAGTTTCGAATAAACGAGTATGGGACGCTGAAGGTGATGAGTGCTGATAAAGTGCCTCCAGTGGAAGCTGTAAAGGAGGGTCACACAGAGAAAGATGGTGACTTGGAGGTGGCACCCACCAGCAGAGACAATCCTATTGTGGCTCAGGGTAAGGGCACCATGGTGGCACTTCTTGAGTGGGTATCATCATCCAGCAGGTGCTGAGCAAGGCAAATGTCTCCTTTTTCCTACTGTCCTTCCTTTGCTGCATCTTGTGCCTCACTGCTCTCCTTCTTTCTGACTCAGATGTGCCAGATCAGACCAAGCTGCCAACAGCAGAAAGCATGTGCCACTGTGATACCTGTGGCCGGAGACATGTGTCGGATGGAGCCCGGGAAGGCAGGGGCTTCTGCAGTGAGCACTGTCACCAGCAGTTCAAAGAAAGGTAAAGGTCTGCTCCATGTATCCATCCATACATCTGCCCTTCCTCCCCTGGTCTATGTGCTCCAGCAAGGACTACAATCACATCTGTCTCTGGCAGGTGCTAGGGACCCTACTTCTTTCCCTCTTTTCTGTAGGCAGTGCCCTGTTTGCAGTGGTGGGGAATGAAGACATGTCCAAGGGCCAGCAGGAAGCACAGAAGCCATAATTTTTCTGCCTAATTTGTGGCCTCGTTAACATGTATCTGTTGGGTTGCTGTAGTGGGTGCTTCCAGGCTGAGCAGCAGTGGGTCATGAGGGCACTTCCAGCCACTCTCTTTCCTAATGTGTGACTCCTGAGGCTCATTTTCCACCATCTCTATGTGACTCTGATGCAGTTCAGAGCCCAGCTACAAAACTAGATCATACTGGATCCATCCCTGGATTCAGATTTCTTACAGAAAAAACATATGAAGGTGATTCTGCTCTATACCCAGGTTCTAATCTTTTGCCAACTTGTGCACATACATTAGTTATGGGAATATGTGTGAGTAAGAAATGGGGTGATGGTGATTCTCCTACTGACACCTCAGCCATTGCCACATGCCTCAGTGACTTGCTCTTCCTTCCTCATTGCAGGTCTGTTATTGTGGAAAACTCTGCCAACAGCACCAATGCCACTGAAATCCTCAAGCCAGTGAAGAAACGAAAGAGGAAGGACTACCAGAGCCCTTCGGAGGAAGAATATGAATCTGAGCAAATGGTAGGAAGAAGAAAGGAAGTGACTGTCTTCACTCATGCCAGTGTCAAGGGTGGACCTTGGGCCAGGAGTGACCTGTTGGCTATTAATGCCAAAATGACTTGAATGTGCAGCACATCAGGGCTTCTGGAGACTTGACTGGCTGTTTGGCACTCGAGGCACTTCAGGTTTGGCAGTGATTAGGCTGTATCTAATACTCTCAACTGCTCTCCTGAGTCTAGGCCACCAAAGTAACTGCTGAAGTAAGAGAGTCTCTGCTTCTTGTGTGTCCTGGGGAAGGGAGAGTGACTTTGATGAGGCAAGGAAGTTCTGCTTGCCAGCCCTGGCTGTAGCTGATCCACTCCAGGTGTGATTGCTACCGCTCAGCACCAGAGTCCCCCTTGGGTTCCCGTCATCAGACTCTCTTGGGCATTTTGGGCATTTCTGGTCCAAATGTCAGTCCAGCCATGGATGTTGTGAGACAGTGTAGCCCTGGGCAGCCTAAAAGCATAAAGCTGTGTGCCCACCTCCAAGACAATGTGCTTCTGTTTTGTCTGCTCTCATGTCTAGGAGGAAAAGCAGGAAGACAGGAAAAGCTCTGCAGGAGACACTGCCATCAGCAATTCAGAAGCTGACACGTGGAATGGGAGCCAGCATGGTATGGAGGGGTTGGGTGGGTGGTGGGGTGGGTGCTGCTGCCATGGCTGTGGGATCCCACTACAGGGCTCAGCCAGCATTTTGACTCCAGCAGAGTCAAACACTCAGCGTCATGAGCTGGTACATATTCCTGAGGGCCTGAAAGCTCCTCTGCTTGCTTTATCCTGCTTTCTGTCTCTTTCCGTTTCTCTCCTTTCCTCTCTTTCTCTCCATGAGATGGGTGCAACCTTACAGATACAGCTGTGTCTGCTTTGGACACAGGGCTGTACTGTACACTGCCTTCTGGTCCCCCCCCTTGGGAGCTGATTTTATTACTTGCTCATGGGTACTGTGATTTCTCTAAGAGGAACTATCCTGAGTGATAATGTGGTTTTGCACTGGACAGTCCTACAGAGAACTTTCCTCATGTGACTGTGAGCTCACAAGTTTAGGAGCTGCTCCTGTAGGTCTGCTGCCACTGAAGCCAGATGATATGGAGTTGTCTTGTCTCTTGGGAATCTATTCCTAGACCACATCAGAGATCTCAAATGCAGAGCTATCAACAAAGAGGACAAGGAGACAAGCAGAGGGATGCAGTGTTTGCTTGTTTGGTTTTTTCCCCTGTGATGCCAATGGGGGGCGAGGGAGAAGGAAAACATTGGAAAATACTCAAACACTTACGGGAAATCTTTTGTCTTTGAATAGTGGAAGATCATACTTGGAGTAATTTTGAAAATTAAACAGTTCCAGTTTCATACTCTCCCGAAAGCCAAATGTAGGGACAATAGCAGGGGCCAGATGTTAATGCCTTTTAAAAAGAGACCTCATACTCACTTGCCAGGCCCTTTTTTCTACAAGATGAGTCCTGTGCACGTAACCTTCCCTGCTGCCTACAACTAAGCAGTGCTCAGCCTTGTTATTTCAGCATTTTATTTCCTCTTACTGTAGAAGTCCATCAGACAAAATACAAATCTGGATGCTTCAGTGCAGCAAAGCTCTGTCTCCAGGTCTATTTGTCATCCTCCAAAAGTGCAGAGCTTGTATTTCCAGATTCCCCAAACATGCCTGCTGCTTTTTTCTATATCCTAAAGAATAATATAAGTGTCAGTCACTCTTAAGTCTTATCAAAGCATCTAGGTTAGTAACCTTGGTCATTGAAGCTTAGCTTAATTTCATCTTTAAGTTCCTATATTTTCCATCTCAACTTCCCCTAAAGCCCATAGGAGAAAGGATTTGGTCTATTTTCCCCCTGTCTTTCTGGCCAACCCTACCCAAGGCTGTCTGCCATGACTGAACCTCTGGCTCAGTTCTGGACAAGGCACAGCACTCCTGGAGTCCCTCAGGCAACTACAAAGTAGGGAGAGAAAGTAGCTGGAGACTTAGGTTGTATCTCATGTGCCATGGGCAAGGCTTTTGGGGCTTTCTCAAAGGTGTCAAAGGCTTGGAGGGTCATCTCCTTGCCTATAAAGACAGCAATAAGCTGTCTTGTTTTTTATTTTTATGAGTACCATGAGGGTAAATGCATAATCTCTAGGGCTTCAGCATGGCCCCAGTGTGCCAAGGGGGGCTGAAATGGTTTTCTTGGAGCAGAGGTTAGCAATGCTGGTGCCTCTGCAGTAGCTGTGGGAGTTGAGCCTGCTGCTGGTTTTACTGGCTCTGAGCCTCTTGCATCTGGGACCAACACCCGCTGGTTGTCCCAAGTCCATCAGTGTTGTGGTCTTTTCAGTTATACTGACTGGAGGAAGACTGGTTTCAGAGTGTTCTGATGCTTTGCACAGGATGGTTTGTCCCTCAGGTTCCTTGGGTACCGCACTCCAAGGCTGTACAGCAACACAGGACACTTGAGTCAGGGGGACCTGTATGAGAGAGCTATGTCCTCCCTAAGTGGCTGTCCAGGTCTGCAGGAGAAGGGGCCCTGGTAGGATGCTGCTGAGCTCTGTAGGGATGCAGGACAGTCCAGGAGAGTGGGATGTGGCCCCAGTGGGACCTGTGTCCCCAGCAGTGCTCTGAGGCAGGCAGGGAGGGAGGCTGGAGCAGACCCTCAGCCTCTTGTGTGTGCGTTTGTGCTGCGCTCAGGTGCCAGTGAGGAGAAGAAAGAAGGCTGGTCTTGGGCGTCCTACTTGGAGGAGCAGAAAGCTGTGGCTGCCCCTTTAGATCTCTTCCAGGATGTGAGTTGGGATTTTCCTGTCTTTTTCCCTCTTTCATCTTCTCTTTTCTTTCCCTTTATTTATTTTTTTTTCCCCACCCCTTCCACCCCTCCTCCTTCTCCTCTCTCCCTCGCTTCCCTGTGTTGCGGGGCTCTGAGCAATAAGCAAACTCCCATCTTCACCTGGAGGTAAAGATCAGTCAGCAACCAGTTTTGATGTGCCCTGAGTGCCATACCCCATTGGGATGCTGTTTCCCCTCTCAAGCACCCCATGTTTTTCTAGGAACGCCGCTCTGGCTCAGGCAGGGTGCTGGAGTATCTCCAGTCCTTCCTCACAGCCGAGTGTGGTCTCTCCTGAGGTCACCTCTGATGTGCTGCACCCCAGCTCCTAGACCTCTGATGGCCAGAGTGCAAGAGGAGCCAGGCCCATGCCCAACTCTTCCCAGCTATAGCTCTCAGCCTGAGGACATCCTGCCCTGCCACTAACAAGAGACACAAACAGTAAAGAAGGTGGAAAAATGTGGCTTTTCTATAGGAAGAGAATTAAAATTTTAAAAACATAGCCTGTGGCCCACAATCTCCTGGTCCAAACAACTCCTAATGGTTGTTCTTTGAGATGGATCTGGACACAACTAGCGGTATCATCTTTTACATTGTAGTTTAATTTTTGTTTCCAGTGCCAAGTAGCTTCCCAGCACAAGAACGGCTTTAAAGCAGGGATGAAGCTGGAGGGGATTGATCCACAGCACCCATCTATGTACTTTATCCTGACAGTGGCTGAGGTAAGGTGCTCCTTGTTTTCTCCTTGTATCTGCACGGTGGGAGGCTCTGTGGAAGGGGAGGTGCTGTCAGCTGACCTGTGGAGGAGATGGACTTTGGGCCCTCAACTACATGTCACTGAATGAGATGACCTTGGTCAAGCAAACAAGGGGTTTCCTTCCATTTTGTAGAGGCAGGAACTGCTGTGCAGCAGCCATCATGCCCTAGCCTAGTCGGTCTCTCCTCACCTCAGCACAGTAGACCCATGGGGGAGAGACCAGTGATAGAAGCATCTTCTTATCTTTTAGCTGATACCCTTGAGGACTGAGCCCTTGAGGCAGAGGGTGTGGTGGCATCTCTCTTAGCTGCAGAAAAGGGAAATCCTTGCCTTGCTGGCATACAAGGCACCAGCCTGAATCTCTCTTTTTTGGGCTGGCTTCTGGCCTTGCACTTGCCTTGTTCCAATGCTGGACATCCTTTGGGACTGGCCTCCTTGCTGAGCTGTGATGGATATGCTGAGGCAGGGTGTGGGGGGAGGTGTGTGCAACACTCACAGACATTCCCCTGCTCCTTTCCTTTCCCCTCCCTCCCTGCTGCAGGTCTGTGGTTACCGGATGCGCCTCCACTTTGATGGCTACTCGGAGTGCCATGACTTCTGGCTGAATGCTGACTCCCCTGACATCCACCCTGCTGGCTGGTTTGAGGAGACGGGACACAAACTCCAGCCACCAAAAGGTAAGGAGTTGGTGAGTCTCAGTTGATGGCTCCTGTTGAAGGAAGGGGGATAAGCAGTGGGCACCCAAATGTAGAGCTAGTGATGGGGGTCAGGGTGGCTACATGGGGTCCAGGAGGCTACTGTGCTGGAATGTTTCTGCAAGATAACCTTTCCAGCACCCATTACACTAAAGATCTCTGCTCACTCCCATTCTGGGGAAAAGCTTTCAGACCCTGGATGTCCCTTTGCCAGGCTGGCACCAGCAGCTCTGTCCCAGGGCAGGTGAACTGATGCTTTCCAGGCAGGAGCTGAGCTCCAGATTTCCACCCCACTTTCCTAGCACCACTTCAGAATCAACTATTGGGCTTAAGCTATGGGCTTTGGGTTTCCCAGGGCTGCTCTAGACCCTGTTCATCCATGCAGAAGGTGCCTGGCATTGTGTGAGCTGGCTGAGGATGGCCAAGCTCAGTCTCGGAACCTCCTAGTTGCTCTCATTTCTTTTCCTGAGGGGTTGTAGGTTTTAAGGAAGAAGAATTCAGCTGGACAAATTACCTAAAGATAACAAAGGCTCAGGCAGCTCCTAAGCACCTCTTCATGGTCCGAAACACTGTGAGTAGCAATTTCTCCTTCCTAACAGAGTCTGTAGATTTATACAATCATTGAATCATTCTGCTTGGAAGAGAACTTTAAGATCATCAAGTCCATCTGTTATCCTAGCACTGCCCAGTTCACATGAAATCATGTCCTTTAGCTTTCTAAGAGAGTCCACAGGTTTCTAAAAGAGATCCACTCCTCTGGCTACATCTTCCTTTCAGTGTGCTGCAGAGAGTGAGAAGGTGTTCCGTCAGAATCCTTTTCTCCAGCAGAACACCCCCAGCTCCCTCAGTCACTTGTCACAAGACTTGTGTTACAGACCCCCCACCAGCTCCATTGCCCTTCTCTGGGCCTGAGGAGGCACCTCAATGTCTTTTGTGATGAGGAGCCCAAAACTGGATACAGGGGGTGAGAAGGGCACTGAGCCTGCAGCTGTGAAAGAAACCTGCCTCTCTCTCCTCACAGCACGACACTTCTCCAGGCTTTGAGGTGGGCATGAAGCTTGAAGCTGTGGACCGCATGAACCCTTCCCTCATCTGTGTTGCCACAGTGACTGACGTGGTGGACAATCGCTTTTTGGTGCACTTTGACAACTGGGATGATACTTATGACTACTGGTAAGTGCACAGAGGCTCCTGGGGTGCCAGTGCTGGAGGAAACCCTGCTGGGAAAGGCACAGTGCCACTGCTTCAGCAAGTCATGGGGTGCTCAGGAAAGTGTGGGATGATCTGACCTCTTACTTCTTACCCTGAGAAGCTGCTGTGGTTTCTGTCCCTGGCTGCTCCTCACTGGTGCTGGGCAGCTGCCCAGGGCAGAACTGTGAAGCAGCAGCACATGGGTGTGCTGTGATCTTCTGGAAGCTGTGACCAGGAAGTGAGCCCACACAGATTGCTCAGGTCTCACTGCTTTGAGCTCTGAAAGGCATGGCCTGTCTCCTTGCTCACAGTAAAGAGTTGCTGTTCCCTGGGCAGCTCTGCTTATCTGAGGTGGAGTCCTCTTGCTCTAGCCCTTCCTTGCCAGGGCCCATGGTTCCCTGGGTCACTCAGGACAAAGGTGCTGTAGAACTTGACTTCTGCAGGGACTTTTGTCTTGGGTCCCCACAGCCCGCACTGTCTGGTGGTGATGAGCCAGGTATCTCTGCTCTGTGTCAGAATTTGGGTGTGTTTTCCAGGTGTGACCCCAGCAGTCCATATATACACCCAGTTGGATGGTGTCAGGAGCATGGCAAACCCCTCACACCTCCTCAAGGTGAGTCAGTGGCCAGGGAGCAAAGCTTTTACTGCCACATCCCCTTGGGGACTTCCCAGGGTCACATGGGCAATTTAGGGGGACAAACATCATGGCTTTTAATGCCTGAAGGCTCAGGTGGTTTCCTTTGGCAAGGCCATGGCCAGAGCATGCTTCTGCTGTGGTTCCTGGCCACATGTCCATGTGCAGCGCAGTGGTTGTGTCAGGCCACATTGGCAACATGAGGAGGACCCTTGCTGGCTGTGCAGGCCCAGATGTTCCTGCTTCTTTGTACCCTGGATTTCATGGTCCATGAGAAAACAGTAGTGCTTCTTGATGTCTCTCAGGTTTCTGTATGCATGGTCCTTCAAAGCTGCTGGACATTCTAGGGTACCTGCCATCTTCCTGCAAGCAGGTTTCACCTTCTGCATCTTTCCCATTCTAGATTATCCTGACCCAGACAACTTTACCTGGGAAAAGTATTTAAAGGAAACGGGAGCATCTGCTGTCCCAGCTTGGGCCTTTAAAGTGGTGAGTTTTCTCTGTTGTCAAGTGATGTTCAGTACGCTCCTGCCACAGGCCTGGGATTTGGATCTAAACCCAAGGTTCAGAAGTCAGAGCTCTCCTGGGCACATAGTTCAAAACTGGGAAAATGGGAAACATGACCATCCCCTAGCTAGACAAGAGCTGGGTGATGGGAACTTGTTCAGGCTTACTTGGTAGTTGCAGTACAAGAGCTGTGTCCAGCCAAGTGTGACTGCAAGATATATCCCAAAGACATGGTCTCTTAGAGACCTTCTTCCCTTGGGTGCATCCTTCCCATCTTGTTAAAACATGGCTCAGATCCAGGAGGCTTGTCCTTGCTCTCTCCTGTTGCCACTCTGAACTGGTATGGCTCTTACTTGGACAGGCCAGGGCTGGGAGCTGGGCTTGAGGAGCACACGCTGCTGGGAAAGCTGCCGAGGAGCGTGGGATCCCAAAGCACAGCCCTTCTCCCCACTGACCTGGGTTCTTCCTGGCCCCAGCGCCCACCCCATGGGTTCCTGGTCAACATGAAACTGGAGGCAGTGGACAGGAGGACTCCTTCCTTCATCCGAGTGGCCAGTGTGGAGGACGTAGAAGATCATAGAATAAAGGTGAGTGCTGGAGTCCTGGTGCAGAGACTGTGTCAAGGTTTTCTCCTTCTCAGCTCACTCTCGCTTGAATAGACAAAGTGTGTGGAGGTCTGTGGAAGCACACCATGTGGAGGATGCTGAGTGCTGCAGTTCAGCTGTACCTTGCTGCTTGCTGGCTGCTTGGAGGATTCCAGAACTCCTCAGGGAGGTTCACTGAGGTTTGAAGAGTGACTTCTCTACTTATCTCTCTAGATCCATTTTGATGGCTGGAGCCACGTCTATGATTTCTGGATTGATGCCGATCATCCAGACATCCATCCCATAGGCTGGTGCTCAAAAACTGGACACCCACTGCAGCCTCCTCTCAGTAAGTCCTGCTTCTAGCACAGTCTCTCATTCCAGGACCAGAGGATGCCAGGTCCTCACTGCCCCTGCCAGCTGCTCGTGTGCAGAAATGGGAGGGAATGTGCTTGGGCAGGGATGCAGGGCTTCTCTGTGGAGCTGTCAGTTGGAAAAGTCCTCCCTGTTTGCTGCAGGCAGGGACCATAGAGCCTGACTCTGCCTGGAGCTACAGCTGTGACAGTCTCTCTCATGTTTCTCCTCCTGGTCTAGGGCCAAAGGAACCAGCCTCCTCCTCCCATGGGGGCTGCCCAACCCTGGGCTGCAAGAGCATCCCTCACACCAAGAGTTCCAAGTACAGCTTTCACCACAGGTGAGCACCAGGCATAGTTGAGAGGGGCACTGTGTTCCTCCAGCCCGTACTGCACACCCATCACCAGCAGCCAGCCCTCCCTCACATCCACCCCACACCTGACTCTGCCCTTTTGAGGCAGCCCTTGCTCTCCCCAGGCCACCAGGAGCCCTCAGCTGGTGAAACTCCTGTGAGCTCTTATTCTTTACCTGTACTGTGGCACCTAGAGCTCCTGATGGTGCCCTACATGTCCATCTGCCTGTGGGAATGTGTGGCCTATGTAGGGAACAGTGTCTCTAAGATGTGTTCGCTGATGCCAGCTTCAAAAATGATGTTCCTCTCACCCCTCATGTAACTGGCAATGGAACAGGAGAAATGAGCCTCAAGCTGCCCCAAAGGAGATACAGATTTGATATTAGGAAAAAAATTCTTTACAGAATATTGGAGCAGGCTGCCCAGGGAAGTGGTTGAGTTGCCATCCCTGGAGGTATTTAAAAGACAGGTAGATGTAGTGCTGAGGAACATGGTTTAGTGATAACTAGAGAGTGGTGGGTTAACAATTTGACTTGATGCTATAGGTCTCTGCCAACCAAAACAATTCTATAATTCAGTTCCAAGCCTGTAGAGTATCTGTGTCTGGGTGTGCCCAGCCTCTGCACCCAGTACCCTCACCTCTGGAATTTATTCAGCACATCTCTACTCTGGTTTCCATGGCCAGAGCTTCCTTTGCTCAGGGGCAGAAAGGTGGACCTGCTGCCTCACCCCAACTTGCTTTTGAGCCCAGTCCAACACTTGCCTCCCTTCTGTTCTCTAGGAAGTGCCCCACACCAGGTTGTGACGGGTCAGGACACGTGACTGGGAGATTCACAGCCCATTACTGCCTCTCAGGGTGCCCGCTGGCAGAGAAGAACCAGAGCAGGCTAAAGGCAGACTTGTCTGACACCGAGGCCTCGACTCGCAAAAGGAACTTGATTGGCTTCTCTCAGCGAAAGAAATCTCGGCACCATGGCAGGTAGGGACAAGTCTGCACTGGGGTCTGTGACTGCTGTCCCAGGGAGGGATGGCCAAGCTGGAGAAGCTCCTTGACCACAGGGGGAGCATGCTTGCTGTCAGCTGGTGTTTGTCTTTCCAGCTCTGTTGGGCACCTCTCTCGGCTCTTATTCCCATGTTTTTTATCTTTAGCTGTTAGCCCTTTGGGTCAGGGTCTGAGAGGCAATCCTTGTCCTCACTGCCAAGGCATTGCTCTCTGCAGTGTGGAGGAGAGCCCTCGGGCAAGTCTCAACCCAGTTGGAAATCAGTCTTCCTGTCTCTTTAGAGGGCGACCTCCAAAGTATCGGAAGATCCAGCAGGAAGACTTCCAGAGTAAGTGCTGTCCTCTGCCATGGTGTCACACAGGGGCAAGGCTGGAGGAGCTGGGGCTGGGGCTGGGGCTGCTGGAGGCAGGTCTTCCTTGGATCTTTCAGTGAGGCCTCACATAAGTTAGCACCAGTGAGGAGCTTGGGGTCCGCTACCAAAGCTGACAAGGAATGTCACTTCCTCTTACCAGACCTCTGCTGTGTCCCTTGTCATGTCTCTTCATTTATGTCTGTGAATTCTTGAGAGTACTTGAGGGCAGAAAATTATGATCCCCTCTCTGTGGCATTGTGTTTTTTCCTGGTGCTTTGTCCTCTTCAGACAGGGTTGCTGTGCCTTCATCCTGTGCCTCCCATACTCCCAAAACATCAGTGTGGCTGTGAAGGGCTGGATTATCTCTGCAGCACAGAAACTGCCCAGCTAGCTTGGCATTTAGTTGTGATGACTGACATAAGACTAAGATGATGACTGACATTTCCTCCAGCCAGTACTCATTTTACCATGGGCGATTCTGCTTCCCCAATTCTGAGGTCGAATGATGAGGAGGATCTCTTCTTGAGAGCCATGCTTGGCTCATTGGAGCAGAGAGCAAGGGGAAAAAAATAGACTTTATTGAAAAAACATGAAATGGACTGAATGATATGGGATATAGCATTCTGATATGAAATTGGACACTGAACTGTAGTTCAGTATGGAAAAGGAAAGACTGAAAGTGGTGAGAACAAGGTAAAACTGAGCTTGTTTCAGTTTCTTCCCTTGCCATTCCAAATGCCACCAAACTGAACACTTGAATACACTGGTATCATATTAATTCAAGGGACAACCACTAGCTCTTGATTCCTAGACCCATGAGACCATCTGCTGCTGATCCTGGGCCCTCCTTTGAATGTAGTCCTCCCCGAGGCTTGAGAGATGGGATGTTTTCATTCTTCTACCTCGTATCACATCTTTTCTTTTTTATTGTCAGCTATTTCTTCAGACAATATGCACCAGTCACTCTTCATGTCTGCCCTGTCTGCCCACCCCGACCGCTCCCTGTCGCTCTGTTGGGAGCAGCACTGCAAACTCCTGCCAGGGGTGGCCGGCATCACAGCAACTACAGTGGCCAAGTGGACCATCGATGAGGTAAGATGGTTTTGAAGACTGTGTACTGGTTCCTAACCCACTGTTATGGCTGGGAGTGCTCTTCCTGGGTGTGCAGCATCCTGGTGCCTGCACCAGGTGTGGCTGCGTTCCGTTGGCCACCTCTCTGGTCTAGCAAGAAGGTGGTGGTCTCAAAATAGTTGTGGGGTACTGTGTGAACAAACGGCAGACATGAGCCCTGATGGCAACTTCTGGGGAACACATGCAGAAGTATTAGGTTCTTGCTTGGCTTGAATGTGACACCAGCTCAGGGTAGGCAGGTAAAGGCAAACAGCAGTATCTTTGTTGAGTATATTCCTATTTTCCAAATAAATCAGTTTCATCTTTGCCAAGTTAAAAATACTAAACCATAGACTCCATAGATAAGAACTCACTCCAATTTTTCCTTAATAAAGAGATCTTTACCTCAAATTCTTCATCATCACCTTCATTCACTTTCTTGGGCATCTGCATAACTGGCACCAGCCCCTGCAGCCAGCCCTGCCACATTTCCCTGTCACCCTTCTGTGTCCCTCTTTGCTTCCCTGGCCCCTTATAGGGAATTGTGTCCCTGTGCTGGGGGTGGCTTGTTGGAGATGGGGCTGCTGTAGCGTTTGCTGTGGGGCTGGAGGAGGCCATTGCCTGTGCTCTGCTCTGAGGGTAATCTCTGGGCATGGGAGGGTGCTGCAGCTGCAGCTTGTGCCCTGACAACCACATGTTACCTTACAGTGTGCACAGTGTGTGAGGATGTGGGCACATGGGAGGTATTCAGCCCCTTCTCCTTCCTTCTGTCCTTCTGTCCTGGGATCGGAATAGGAGGGGCTGGGAAGGTGCTGGGGTGGACTGGCATGGGATGAGAAGGGCAGGGAATGGACTGGAAGGTACTGGTATGGGATCTGCTACAGAGGGAAACCCTGCTTTTCGATCCTTACCTTTTTTTTTAGGGGGGGGAGGCCCAGCAATGACGTGATGGGATCATGTTGGGGATGAGATGAGAAGGCTCAGGAGGGACCTTATGGTAACTTATCAATACCTGAGGGGGTCCTACAGAAAGGCAGGGGAAGGACTTTTTAATAAGATATCTGATGGCAGCACCAGAAACAACAGATGTAAATTTGAAGGGGGTAGATTTAGACTTGACATAAGAAAGAAATTCTTTACAGTGAGGGTGGTGAAACACTGGAACAGGTTGCCCTAGAGAGGTTGTGGATGCCCCCTCATCCCTGGAGATGTTCAAGACCAGGCTGGACAAGGCACTGAGCACCCTGATCTAGTGGGAGGTGTCTCTGCCTATGGCAGGGGGGTTGGAACTCGATGATCTTTAAGGTCCCTTCCAACCCAAACTATTCTATGATTCTATGATGTCTTTCTCTATTTATTCCAAGGTCTTTAACTTCGTTCAGACTCTGACGGGTTGCGAGGACCAAGCCAAGCTCTTCAAGGATGAGGTGAGAAGTGCTGAAGGTTGAGCTCGAGTGGCCAGGGACAGCTGTTTGCCAGCAGGGCAGGGAGGAATTGACCAGTGGCCTTCCTGCAATGGTTTGCTGCTGAAAATGGACAGTGCACCCAGGCCTGGGTGGAGCAGCCCCACTATACTCGAGTGTCTGCCCCTACAGATATGGTGACAGGAAGGGAGATGCTGACCCACAAGCTGTGCTGTTCTGTTCTCCCAGCACAGGTGAGGGGAGGGCCTCTTCATGGAGCTGGAATGGGGAGCAGGAGGAGGATGGTGTTGCAGCCATCACTTTCTGAGGGAAGTTGCTTGCTCCTCATTCGTCTGTCCCCTTCTGCATCCTATAACCAGCAAAGCAGTTTGACAGCAGTGCTCTCTCAGACAGGTTCATTGTTTTTATACCCTTCTGTGGACTCAGAGGGTCTGCTTTCCAGCATGGGAGGTACATTCAGGGTGAGCTGATCCTGTAGACACTTGAGTGTGCCAAGTGTTCTACCCAGCCTGTTAATGAATAGTCTCGATGAGATGGGCTCAGGCACACAAAGCTCAGCTGGGGGCAGCCAGGACATGGAGCAGGGAATGAGCAGGTGTTTGCCCAGAGCAGGTTGCCTGCTGGCCCCTTGTGCTCTGGTGTGGAAGCCTGTGCCAGCTGCAGTGTGAAGTCCTGGGGCAGCCCTGGGAAGGTCCTTTCCCCCTCTGTACTCTCTCCTGGGCAAGTGAGCCCCCAGCTCTAATTTATCTGGGACAGCATGGGAGTGCTGTGGTTGCTGCTCCCTGGATTCACCTGTGGCACCTGGCTGAAGGTGAGTGTGACTGCACATCTGCCAGCTGTGCCCATGCTGGCTGCCCTAGGAAGCCACAGCCTGGGTTTTGGGTGAGTTCCTCTGTCCCTGCTCTCCTCCCCAGATGATCGATGGCGAGGCATTCCTCTTGCTGACACAGGCTGACATCGTCAAGATTATGAGTGTCAAGCTGGGCCCGGCACTCAAGATCTACAATGCCATCCTCATGTTCAAGAATGCTGATGACACCTTAAAGTGACTTTTCTTGGCCTGACTGGGACCTGCCCTCAGCACCGGTGCTGCCAAACAGTCTGGTCAAGACAAGGATTGTCCCCAACTGACAGCAGCTTGTCATGTCCTGCTCGTGTCCCCTCGGGTGCTGCATCTCCTCTCTCCCAATGGGCCATCTCCCACCCTGTCCCCTCTCCTCTGCATTGCCCTTCTCCTCCAGCGCTGGCTACAGGCTGACTCCAAGCCTTGGGGGATGGCTGCAGGGACAGATGGTGGATGTGGGAACAGCCTTTCTTAGTGTCACACCTACCCCCCATGACCTGCGGTGACTGCATTGAGCTGGGGGTGGGGTGTTGAGGGCTGGGGGAGCAGTGTAGGAACTGGGACTGATGCCACTACTCCAGTCACTCAGGGTAGGGACTGACTGCCTGTGTTTGTGCTTGCACCCATTTAAAGGCTCATCTTGGCTTTACTCAGCAGCAGAGAGGAGGTTTTTTCCCCCTCAGGGTGTTACTCTGGGGGGGGGGCTGGTGTTTACATCATTTCCAAGGGATGCTCTCAAGGAGCTTCTGCTCACTTTGCCTTTTTCTTTGAATTTTCCTTTCAAGTCCAGATAATGATTTTGCTTTGCCCCTTCACTGCACTGGCTCACCTCTTGCAATGTGTCCTGGCTGCTGCTCTGTCCAGGACCTGCACCTGTGCTTTATTCTTCTTTCCTGTAATGCAGCAGCCCCAGGGCCCGACAGGCCAGTGCTGGCTTGGTGCAGAACAAGTTCCAGTTCCTCTTAGGCTTCAGACTGTCTTGATCAGCACATCTCCAGGGGTAAGGCTGCTTAATTAACTTCTTCCTCTTGCAGCAACTAAAAAGTCCTCTGCAAAGGAGAGTGGCACTCACTTTGGTCCACATACTAAGAACAAGGTGCTTTCTAGAGCAGAGACACTGCCAAGGACCAGCAGCATCCATCTGAAGGTGTTCCTGAGTTGCCTGACCCAATCCTACCAAGCCATCTTCTCCCCCTTTTTTGCCCCGGAGAGTCCCCCAGGTTTTGTTGCCTGAAAAGCAGAGTGTGCTGCTGGACACGGCCTTTTTACATGCAGAGCTAGGAGAAATTCATCAGTTAAACAGGGGGCCGGTTTTTGACTTTTTCATAACAGAACACCTGGCTGCAGGCCAGGCAAGGCTGCAGGCACTTGGTGAATGCCCATGTGACATTGTCCCCTGTAATGGAGGAGAGCTTGAGAAACCAGCACGCCAGGTGAGGTCCTGGCAGAGTCACAGGCAGCTTCTGAGAGTTCCTGTGTCCCCTGGAAGCACCTACACTGCTCTCACCACAGTCTGTCCTCCTCCTATGGGTGCTGCTGCAGCAGAGGTGTGGCCATGCAGGGCTGGAGGGTGGCCACCTGCCCCCTGGATGGTGCCCAACATCCAAGGTGATGTGATCTGAGCCCAGGTCTATTTTCCATTCCTGAGAATGACATATAGGTAGCAAAACAGTTTCCCCCCCTTTCCCAGTGCCCAAAGACAGGGATGAAAGGATCTCAGCAAGTGCACCAGCAATGTGTTTTGGAGCAGCTCTGCCTTGGGAGCCCCTGTCACACAGCAGTCAGTCTGCTCTAGGCTTCCCATGGAAATGTAGCATTTTGACTCTTTCTTATTGAATATTTGGGGTCACATCTGACCTGCTCTTAAAATGGTCTCTGCTTGCTCTTCACACAGGACTTGCAATTAGTCCATGTCTTTGTTTTGTAGGTGTTTGGGTTTGATTTAGGCAGCTCTCCCTCTCCTTTCCTTTTTTAAAATTCCTTCCAGATGGAAGCAAGCACTTCAGTGTGGGCAGCTAAAAAGAGGGACAGTGGGTAGAGTGTCCCTAGGTCACACAGCCACTCTCCTTGTCACCATTGATCTACAGTGAATGGTCCTAAAGTTGATCTCCTCAGGTGATGGAGAGTTCCTTTCTGTGCTACTGTGTGCTGGGGAGAAGAGGGGCCCTGGGACTCTGAGCTGTGAGACTCTGTGCCATCGGTGCTGAGACCTCTCCAGGTGTGATCTGGAATGGAACAGGTTCTGTTTGGCTCTTGATACCATTGCAAAGGACATGTTATAGAGCTTGTAAGGAGACAGCTTGACCAAGGCATCTTATTCTCATCTGTTCTACTCCCTCATGCTAAGGCATTCCTCCTCTTGGTCAGGGCACTGAGCACTACCCCTGGATTCTGGGAGAGGAGGTGCTCCCCAGGGGTCTGTCCTGAGAGCAGCGTGAAAGGATGGAAAGCCTTTTGATAGCAGACAGGGTGGTGAGCTCAGAAGATTCCTGCTGAGGGGAGAGGGGAGCCCTGGCTGGCCCCTGGGACTGGATACAGCCAACACCATCAGCTCTTGCTCTGCTCTTGGATGCAGTCAAGCTGTGCTCTGCCTGGGCACCAGCAAAATGGGCAGAGGGACATGATTCTGGCAGCAGCAGGAAGCTGTGCCCATGGGCTACTCCTTATCTGGGCCCTTTCAACCTCCAAGAGAGCAGAGGCAAACGACAGGACTGCCACGGGGCTCCCCTTGCCTGGGGGGTTGGGCTGGAGCCCAGGTGTCTGCTGGGTCTAGGAAAACCAGTTCCACAGGAAAAGTGATGGGAGACAAGAGGATCTCCATCACTTACTGGTTTCTTGAGCATCGGTTCCTCAGCCTCTTGGCTCACTCGGCCACATGAAGCTTCTGGATTCCTCTGTGTGAAAGAGTTACAGGGTTTGTAGGTGGTCAAGGGCTATTTCCTGTTAAAACTTCGAACCTTCTTGTTTTCTGTTCAAACCAAACCAAACCCAAAGCATTGTTGTGTGTACGTATGTGTTGGGGAGAGGGGTTGTGGAAGTATCACAACATCATTTCCTCTATGGTTGGTGTGTAGCTGTTTCAATGTGGTGGTTTCTGTGGCTGTGGAGGTTCTGGTCCCACTGTCTCAGGCGGTGTCCTCTGTGAGTGTAAGTTGTCTCTGGTCCCAGTGGAGGAACCAGGAGAAGGAAGGTTTGCCTGGCAGGCCCTGGCCTTGGCAGATCCTCCATCTCCACAGAGCACTGACGGGGAGTCCCCTCTCAGGGAGCATCAAGGGCAGCTGTGACCAAGGCAGAAGCACCAAAGTTTTTCATCCTTTCCCTGTTCCCCAACCCAGCTCCTCATGGGGATGTCCACTGGCATGTCACTGAGAAGTCAGAGAGGACAATGAGTCTGACTCAAGATTCCTCTCCAGGGCTGGGGGGCGGGGGGGATTTCTCAGAAATGTAACTGCAGCCAGAATTTTTAAATCAATGAAGAATTTTTCAAGTGATTTTTTTTTCTTTTTAAGTGAAGGTCCCCAAACTTGTGCAGGTGCCATTCCTGCTCCTGCTGCTGCAGATGGTGTTGGCAAAACATAACTGAAGCTGTGGGAAATGTCCCACATGCTTCAGCCTTGGGCACAGGGTATCTTCTGAGGCACCTTGTCTGCAGGTGACTCCAGGTGTATGGGTGGCTCTTGGGAAGATATTTCTCCATCATTGAAATGGACAGCATTATAATGGTGCTAGGCCCAGGTGTCTGTTTCCACCAGAGTGGTCAGAGCCTACAGCTCAGTGAGGAGGGCAGCCAAGCCTGTGTCACCAGAGCTGCAATCCTCCAGGGTTTCCCATGTCCATCACTAGGATTTTTAGTAAAGAAAACCTCTCCCAACGTCTGGATTGTCCAGGAGGGCTGAGAGCTGGGGGCAGCTTCTTCCTGTAGAGGCAGATCTGGGGACATGAGTGCAATGAGGGGTGTTGGAGGAGGAAATGTGAAGGGGAGGTGACTTGGCCGCTTTTGCTTCTCGCTCCATGCCCTCCAGAGGGGACCCTGTGATATAGAGGAGAGGGAAAGACTTGGGAGCTGCAACCAGGCTCCTTTCCTCCCACCCCTCCCTTCTCTGGGCCCCAGGGCTTGCCTGGCCCCAGTGGGAGGCAGCGAGGGAGAGTTTTGGATGGAGCATTGCGATAAGAAAAGCTTTTTTGCACTTTCATTCATTTTGCACTTGTTTTTCATTTCTTTATTTGGCATTTTTTGATATTTTCCCCCTCCTCCTCCTCTTTGTGTTTTCATAACACAGATGCTTCTGTTGTAGCCAGTGAAGCTATTCTGGAACTTTGTGTCTTGAGTGTACAGAGGTTTAAAGGCCCAATATATATATACAAATTTACATCCGTGGAAAAGTAAATTTATATATATAGCCCATGGTGTGATGTGTTTTGTCAGTGTTTTAAAATAATAAAGAAATGTGAGCAATGGAAGGCTGCGCGGCTGGAGACTGGTTATTCAGCCCTGACCCCCCCTCCCAGGGATGGACACTTGTCCCTGCTGGGGGCAGAAGGACACAGGCACCTGGATGTGAGGTGTGGAACATGGGACTGCTCCACCTGAGCTACTAGTGAGGCCAGTCCTAGGGTGGTGGCTGCACATGGCCTCAGCCACTGTCAGCCCCAGCAGCAGCAGAACCACAGCTCCCAGGGCCAGATGCACCACATTGATCAAGGTATAATCTGCAAGGGACAGAAAGGGAGCAGTCAGGTGAGGCTTGGGAGCACCCCTCTCAGAGCTCCCAAACCAATGAATGGAACCCTGTGGAGGCAACAGGGAGTCCCAGGGCAAATAGACATATGGGCAAGGGGACGTGCTGAGATGCTGCTGGGCTAAGGAAGGATAAAGGGAAGTTCTTAGGGAACCCCTGTCTCACCACCCCACCCAGTGGCACCAATGAAGAGGAGGAGGACAGGAAAATGGAGCTGCCCTTCACCTGTCACTGCTAGACAGACTGTGCTCAATGGGATGTATGACTGTCTCTGTGGCTGGTAGGTGTCCTCTGACCCTTGTCCCCCAGCTGGTATCCTGTGAGCCCTGTGGGGTCTCTGAGGAGCTGTCAAGGCTCAAATACCTCTAAAGGACCCTTTACCCAGCCCCCAATTGCAGCTGCTTTCTTTGCCAGCTTGGTCATGCCTAATTCCCCCAGGATGTGGCAGATGCCAGGAAGGAAGAGGGTATGGAGGGGTGTGACATCTCACCTCTTACCACCAAATTCAGGGTCTTGCTAACAGCAGACCATTTGATTGACACGTTTCTGGTGAAACACTGGCAGCTGTAGAGGCCCTCATTGCCTTTGTGCACACGGGAGAGGTTGTAGTCTGGTTCATTCCAGAGAAATTCAATCGGTCCAACCCTGCCCTCCAGGTACAGGTAACAGAGAGCCTCAGGCTCTGCGATGGTGCAATAGAAAACCACATCCTCTCCCACAGCCACATCACTCCCAGGCAGGACAGAGAGGACAGGTGTGGGGAGAAAGAACTCTGTGGGGACAGGAGAGGGTGTGAGGAGGTGGGTGGGCCCCACCACCCATCTCTGAGACCCCACCACCCGGCTCAGGCAGAAGCAAGGACATTCCCCACCACTCCAGGATGGGGAAGAGAGGAAAACACACCCCTTACCTTCCACCTGGACTTCCACGGTTTCACTGCGAGCCAGAACAGTGTCTCCTTCCAGATAATGGCAGCTGTAGGGACCTGTATCCTCTCGAGTGGCATTGGAGATGGTGAACTCAGCCCTGCTGCTGCGCAGCTCCGAGGTATGGACCCGGTGGCCATTCTTGAGCAGCACAAAGGTCCCACTGTCACGCTGGCAACTGCAGCAGATGGTGGTGGAGCCTCCCAGTGGGATCACCCCAGGTGGCTTCAAAAAGATGGAGATGGTGAGGGCACCTGCACGGGGTTTGAGATGCTGCCAAACAGGAAGGTCCCCAGGGCCCTGGGTGAGCCAGGAGTTGACATAGTGGTGGGATTTGTTATGTGGGGCTGAGGCAGAACCCTGGGAGATGGATGGGGGCTCAGAGATGTGTTTGGACTCTGTGTCTGCCTCCTCATGATACTCACTTGGTGCAGCCTTACTCTGTGCCACCAGCCAAGCACCTGCAGGAGACACAGCCATGGCACATTGCTGTGCAGTCTTCAGACCCCTCATGTCCCCCCTCCAGGACCCCACACACCCTTGGCACTCACCAAAGGCCAGCAGCTGGGTCACAGGCAGCAGCATCTCCCTCTTGGCTCCCTCCCTCCTTGCTTCAGGAAGGGCTTCTGCAGAGGAAGGCAGTGGCCGGAGGCGCTGGGCAGCTGTTTGTGGCTTCCTGTGGCTCCTTGGTTGCCCAACGCCACCTCCTCTCCCACAGCCTGGAAATTCTGCAGACACAACAGCAGGGCTGGGATGGTTAAACTGGAGGCAGAATGTGCCAGTAACCTGCCCTGGGCTGGGTACCCGTGATGACCTGCAGACCTTAGGAGAGAAGCTCACAAGGCTTTTTGTTTCCCTTTCTTGTGCCTGGTCACTTGATGGGGAAATGGCTTCCTCTCAGCCCTTGCGTAATAGGGTGAAGTTCTGCAACTGGGGTAGGGAGAGAAAATTCTCCCACAAGATTCTTCCAAAATCATGGTGGGAAAGAGGCAACAAGTGACATCATAAACCAGCTGTTTTAATAAGACAGAATAAAAGAGAATGTAAACCATAAGTAAACCATGCATCCATTCAGAGGCCTTTCCCAGCAGCTCTGAGGGACCTCAGATGGATTTTTGGCCCCTGCACTTTGGGGAGGAATCCGTGCTGTACAAATCCCATCTGTGGAGGTGTGTGAGGCTTACTTGTGCTCTGCCTTTCCATTTTGTTTTCTATTAAAACATTGAGCCAGATATTTTACTACTCTGTTCATTGTCAGGCCTTTATGTCCGAGTCCAGGAAGACCTCTACACTTACCAATCTACCAGGCCCACAGGCAGGGCCATGCTTCTAAGTGCTGAGCTTTTTGAAGAGAACAAGTGAGCTCTGTCAGGCAGAGTATCCTTTTGACCAGGGACTAGGAGATTTCCCTTTCATCAGTCCCACCACAGACCATGTTCCCATATTCCCCCTAGTCCACAGCAATTCCATCCCATAGACATGTCCCAAAGTCGTCCATACCCCATAGCTACATCTCACATCCTCATCTATGAAATTATCTATCTAGCTAGGTCCCTGCTCCAGCCAAGAAGGCCAACCAAATCCTGGGTTGCATCGAGAGGAGTGTGACCAGCAGGTCCAGAGAGGTGATTTTGCCCCTCTACTCGGCACTGGTGAGACCCCACCTGGAGTTACTGCGTCCAGTTCTGGAGCCCTCAACACAGGAAGGACGTTGAGCTATTGGAGAGGGTCCAGAGGAGGGCCACGAAGATGGTCAAAGGGCTGGAGCAACTGCCCTGTGAAGACAGGCTGAAGGAGTTGGGGTTGTTCAGCCTGGAGAAGAGAAGGCTCAGGGGGGACCTTATAGTACCCTATCAGTACCTGAGGGGGTCCTACAGAAAGGCAGGGGGTAGATTTAGACTGGACATAAGAAAGAAATTCTTTACAGTGAGTGTGGTGAAGCACTGGAACAGGTTGCCCAGAGAGGTTGTGGATGCCCCCTCTCTGGAGGTGTTCAAGACCAGGCTGGACAAGGCACTGAGCAACCTGATCTAGTGGGATGTGTCCCTGACATGGCAGGGGGGTTGGAACTAGATGATCTTTAAAGTCTTTTCCAACCCAAACTGTTCTATGATTCTATGTGTCAGTCGTGTGTCCCCTGTCAAACGGTGCCTAAACAGGGACCTCAGGGTCCTTGCCTCGGTGTGCCACAAGTGCAGCTCTGGATCAGAGCCCGATGATGCCACTGTCACCACACTATCACCCTATAGATACGCACCACCTCCTCCCCGTCTCCATGTTCTTCCCACCCCGCTGCCATGTCCTCCACAGCTGCACCATCGAGCTCACCCCAATCCCACAGCAATCCCACCCCACAGCTGCAGCTCCATGTTCACATGTGCCAAATCCATGTACCCCTGCCCACAGCCATTTCACCCCATCCCTATGTGGGGTGCGCCCACAGCACACGCCCACGGCTGCCACCCCATGGCTCCCTCTGCCCGGCCCCTTCTTCTCTGCTTTACACGGAGGTTCTCTGCCAGCGGGGACACTTCCTTGACTGTCCCCCGGCCCCTGACCGTCCCCGGGCCCTTGACCCTCCTGCTGCTATTTTTTGGGTCTAATTCCTAGCTGAGAGGCGCGTCCTCCGGAGAAACGAAACCGCCGAGTTCGGGGGCGGGGCCGCAGTCCGCGCACAGCTCGCAGTGACTCGGCGGCTCGGAGCAGGGACGGAGGTGTGCCCCGCACTGTCCGGCATGGCCCTCGAGCAGCCAAACGTGTAAGTGCGGCTTGGGGCAGGGGGTGGGAAAATGGGAAAACGCTGCTTTTTTATAGTAGGGGACACTGATGGTGGTTGGAGTGTCACTGACTGGTGGGATTGGAGGCTCAGGGGTCAGTGCAGAGAGCTGAAGGGTTATGGAGGGAGGTGGGGATTATCGGGGGTCAGGGTTTGCTGGGGGGTTTGTGGGGAAGTTTCATGGTTGTTGGAGGGATAGGGGTCTTGGGGAGGTGTTTGGGCCCTTGGAGGTGGTTCTTCCAGTGGGTTCCAGGAGGAGATAATCTTTCTTGACCCCAGAAGGAGTGGGACATTGTGGAGATTCTGAAGATGGTCATGAGGGTCCTGATTGTCCAGACCACCAGCCCTCTTTGTCTGTTGTTGTGTCTCCCCGACCCCTGACTCTTCTCTCTGCTTTGAAGGGAGGCTTTCTCCCAGCGGGCACCTACCTTCCTCGACTTCCTGCACAATGTCTTGCAGAAGTACCCTGATGGAGGGCAGATCCTCAAGGTGAGACCCCAGGGAACCCAGCTGCATGGGCTCTCTTGCCCAGCTGGGCAGACAGAGGTGGGCTGTGGTCCTTGCCCAGCACCAGCCCTGAACCTTGCTGACCAGTTGGGAGAGTGGGTTGGTGGTTTTCTGGAGGGGCTGAGGACACCCAGGTTTCTGAACAGTGACCCCTGAATGCAGGAGCTGGTGCAGAATGCAGACGATGCTGGTGCTAATGAGGTCGTGTTTGTGTCCGATGAGCGGGAGTTCGACATCACTGGAGGGGGGCTGGAGGGCACCCAAGGTGAGAGGCACTGCGGGCACTGGGACAGACTGGGAAAAGTGCGGAGGTGACACTGGGAGGGACTGGGGAATACTGGTGCAAAACTGCAGAGGGGTCAATTGAAGAATGGACCTGGGAAACGGCAACCAATGAGGTGTTCTGAGATGTGTAGAGGACTCCGAGGGTGCTAGGAGGACTCAGTGGTACTGGAGCGACTGAAGAGGATTTTGTGGGGCTGGAGGTGGGATTGAGATGGTGGGGACACTGAGTGCAGGTCACGGTTCCTCTGTGTATCCCGTGTCTCCCCTAACCCATGGTCCAAACCTCTCAGGCCCAGCCCTCCTGGCCTACAATGATGCCCTGATGTCCCCCCGGGACTGGACAGGGCTCACACGCCCAGGGAAGTCACACAAGTGGGACGACCCCAGCACTGTGGGATGCTTTGGCCTGGGCTTCAACTCTGTCTACCACCTGACAGGTAAGCAAGACTGGGGGGGTCTCAACTGAAATAGAACTGGGGACGTGGGTTGTACTGGAGGCACTGAACCACAGGTGCTGGGGAGTACTGGGGGCACTGAGAGGGTACAAAATGGAGGGCTGTGTCTGGAACAAGGAAAACTGGAGCACTGGGAGGAAAATGAGGGGCAATGGAGCTCAGGGCTGCTAAGGAAAACTGGGAAAAATGTGATGAGTAAGGATTGATGTTGGGATCATGGAAGACATTGTGGGGTTGAACTTGAGCGTACTGAGGGGGTACTTGGGCCACTCATGGGTTCAGATGATCTGGGTGGCGGTGCCATCTCTGTAACCCAATGATTCCCATGTCCCCAGACCTGCCAGGAGTGCTGAGCCCCCCATCCTTGGGGGTGCTGGACCCTCAATGCCAGGTGCTGTCAGGTGCTGGTGGACGCTGGGACATCTCTGCAGCTCAGGACTTTCCTGGCCTTTTTGAGCCCTTCTGGGCTGGGCTGGAAGCTGTGGGACAGCACCGTGACTCTGCCCAGGGAACCCTCTTCCGCCTCCCTCTCCGTCGGCAGCCCTCGGGAATCGCTGCAGGGGTCTCTGATCCTGAACGTCTCCGTAGCCTCCTCCAAACCTTCCTCACTGAGGCCCCTCTTGCCCTCCTCTTCCTCCGCCATGTTCGCCGTGTGGCCCTGTACCGCATGGCCCCTGATGGGGTCCAGACACTCATGGGGACACTTGTGGCGTCTCCTCAACCTCTCCCTATCCCAGTTCCATCAGGAGATGATGGGCTGAGTTTGGCATGGTGCCTGATGGCTCTGCATGGAGACGGGATGGAGGACAGAAGCGAGTGGCTGGTGGCCACAGGCAGAGCCACAGAGGGCAAAGTGGTGGCGCTGGGCAGAAAGCTGCGATGCTGCCCTGAGGTGAGCCTGGCACACCCCCTCCATGGGCCATGCCGAGGCCGGTTGTGTTGCTTCCTACCCCTGCCAGCCACAGATGAGACAGTCACAGGGCTCCCTGTCCATGCCAGTGCTCCCTTTGCCCTCTCTGACGACCGTCGACACCTCCATTGGCCTGAGGAGGGCGAGGAGGGTGAGAAGGATGCCCACTGGAATACTCTGCTGCTCCTTGACCTTCTGCCACGGATCTACGGCCACATGGCTGCCGTGGCCACGGCTCTTCCTGGGACTGATACTTACAGCATCTGGCCAGACCCTGAGTGCATGCCGAGCTCTGGCCGCATGTGCAGTTTGGTGACCCGTGTCTGCCAGGAGCTGGCAGCTGCTTGCACCCTGGTGCCAGCCAAGGAGGAGAGCATAGGGAGACTGCGGGCCTCTGAGGCTGTGTTACTGCCAGAGGCTGCAGGAGACATGGCCACACAGCGGGTGCTCCAGACCTTGCTGGTGGCAGCTGGGGAGCCGGTGGTGGAGGTCCCAGCCCATGTCCGGAGGGCGCTGGCCCTGGGGATGGCAGAGAGCCCACGGGAGGCCACAGCTGGCCACGTGCGGGAGGTTCTGCGGTGCCATGGGGCCACCGGCCTCCCAGCAGCTGATCGACTTTCCCTGCTGCGCTACGTGGCCGGGGATGGGTGCCACGCTGAGCTGCGGGGACTCCCCCTCCTGCCTCGCACTGATGGGACTTTTGTGGCCTTTGGAACTGCATCAGACATTGTCTATGTGGACACATCCGACTGCCCCAGGTGAGTCTGAGTCTGCCGCCCCAGGTGAGTCTGTCACCCCAGGCAGCCCTGTTCCCTGCAGGGGTGGGCAGGTGAGCAGGTTGTCCATGGTACAGTTCCTGCTCTTGAGCTGAAATCAGGGCCAGGATGAACCTGGATGTTTGGGCACCTTGCTGCCCTCCCCCTCTTCTCTGGTCTCCCTGGGAGTTGAGGCAGATGCCCAGGAAGCTGCCTGCCTTCCACTACTCCTCTTTGTTCCCACAGGGAGCTCCTGCCTGGACTAGCTGGGTCCTTCCTGCCCTCAGACCTGGAGCCAGGCTTGGACAGCCTTCTGCGAGGCATTGCCATGGGAGGTAAGAGACTGAGCTATCTAGGCCTTTGGGTCCCCTAATCTCCCTCAATCCCAAAACACCAAAACATCCTAGCACACCCCTGGCCTCCTCTGCAGCCACAACACCACACTGATATGCTGTGTACACACCTGGGACCCCTGGTCTCTGCTTGATGCCCCTCTCTGGGCTTCCCCCATCCATTTAACAACACTGTAGATCTCATGTCTCACAGTGTTGTTCCACCTGGAGTGTGTTGTCTGGTACCAGGGTCACCTCTCCTATCCAGCATTTCCCTATGTCTCTGAGGACTCCCTGTCCTTGCTGTCCTTCGCATGTTCCCCATCCCTTATGTGTTTCCTTGGATCCTGGGTCTCCCTGTGTTCTCTGTTTGGTCCCCCTCACACCTCTTTCACTCTCAGATTTTCTCTATCCGCAGCAATCAGAGGTTTCCCTGTTTCTCATCCTCAGGGTAACCATTTCCCCCCCACAGCCTATGTCCTTCCATCCCCAGTGTGGGAGGAACCTCTCATCCCCTCAGGTTTAAGATTCTTTTCCCCCACATCCTGGGTTCCCCTACCTGGTCCCAAATACTCCTCATCCAGCCTCTGTCTGCCTCCTGCACAGGTCTCTTCTCCAACCTCATTCTGCTGGACCCAGCTGTGACTGTCCAGACCCTACACTTGTCTCTGCCCTCCACCTGGACATCCCAGTCTTTAGCTTCAGTGATATGGTACCCGGCTGAAGGTCCCTCCAATCCCCCATCCACCTGGTTCCCAGCCCTGTGGCAATTCCTAGCTCGCCATGTGGAAGACCTGGGCCCTCTGGAGGGACTCCCTCTCATCAACCTGTCTCCGCTGGATGCTCCCAGTGTCCGTCTGGCTCCACTGATACCCCATTCTGGACTGATTTTACAGGCATGGGAGGACCAGTGCCTGCCACCTGCTGTGGCCTCTGTCCTGGAGGTCCTGGGTTGCTCAGTGGTGTCACCAGGCACATGGCATCGCTGTCTGACCCGCTATGTCCTTCCTCCCTCCCCCCTCAATGCCTTGCGGGCTCTGGGCAGACAGGACGCTGCAGTTGTGTCATCTCGCCTGGCCACACTGCCTGCTGCAGATGTGGACACCCTCCGGCTCTACCTGGCAGACGTCCCATCCTTGACACAGCAGGACAGAGCCACACTGGCTGCTCTGCCCCTCTTCAGCCCTCTGCCCTGCTTGGCCACGCCACATCCCACAGAGCTGGTAGCGGCTGGTGACATGGCAGTGCTGGATCCGCAGCTGGAGCTGCCCCGAGAGGTGGTGCTGCCCAAGGCCACGCTGTGGTGCCGCAATGAAACTGAGCGGCGGCTCCTGGAGAGACTGCAGAGACCCTTCCTCAGTGCAGCCCAGGTGGCACTGGAGGCCGTCAGAGCCGTTGCCTGCGGCGCCTATGCAGGGAGAGCGGCAGAGACAGAGGCTCTGCTGCTGTGGGTGCTGCAGCACGGAGACATCCTCTTTGCACAGAGCGCCCTTCTCCAGCAGACCTGCAGGACGCTGGCCTTCCTGCAGACCCCTAAGGGTCCCAGATGTCCACAGGATCTCTATGACCCCTGTGAGAGCACCTTGCAGGCTCTGTTGGGACCTGAACACTTTCCTCCTGCTGCCTTCCATAGTCCACCTGTCCTCTGTGCCTTGAGAGCCCTGGGCCTGAGGCATGGCGAGGGGTGCTTGTTGCCTTCAGACATCCTAGAGGCTGCTGCAAGTGTGAGTCAGGGTGATGCAGCTGCTGTGGACAGGGCACAGGCACTGATTGAGGTCTGCAACTGCCCCAAGACATTGTCTGGCTTCAGCACTGCAGAACTTAGGCAGCTCCAGGCCCTCCCATGGGTGCCTTGTTCCAAGTGCACTGGAAAACCAGGGAAGTCCTTCCTGGCCCCTACGGAGCTACGATCTGCTCAGTACCAGCCACTGGTGGGGCTTGCCATGCACCTGACTGATGCTTTTGTGACAGAGGCAGAGAAGAAACTGGGACTGAGCCAGAACCCACCACCAGAGAGAGTGTGGGAGCACCTGAGGCAACTGTCAAGGTGCAGGGACATGGGAGAGGTGGGTCCTGCACTCCATCCTGTCTACCAGCACATGCAGAAAAACTTGAAGATCTTTGGGGCTGCCCCAGATGATGCTGTGGTGTGGACTGGAGCTGGGTTTGTCCCACCATGTGATGCTGTACTGGGCTATCCTGAGGAGCTGGAGCTCAGGATGCTGGTGCCCCAGGTGCCCCCTGAGTTTTTGCTCTACAGTTGCCTCTTCAGGGCCTGGGGAGTGGAGGTGAAGGTGAGTGAGGAGAGGGCAGTTGCAGCCCTGCATTGCCTGGGTCAGGATATAGATAGACGCAGCTCTAGAGCTGGCACTGCGGAGGAGCTACAGGTGGTTCTATCTGTCCTGGAGTGGCTTAAGAGGCGAGGGCACCAGGGTGAGGGCATGGTGCCAGTCCCTGTAAGGGTCCCAGAGGGCTCAGGATTTGCCCTCCGTCCAGCTTCCTCTTCTGTGTACCTGGACATGAAGCTGGAAGAAGAGGAAGATGTTCAGTACGTGGTGCATGAGGCAGTGCCATCCAGCACAGCCATATTTCTTGGCACAGAACTGCTCAGTACACGGGTGTTGGGGCTGGAACCATTCCAGGCTTGTGGCCCCTCAGAGCCCATCACCTTACGGCTTCGCAACATTCTTCAGGATTATGGTGAGGAGGGTGACATCTTCACAGAGATTGTCCAGAATGCAGAAGATGCTGGAGCTACTGTGTGTCGTTTCCTTCTGGACCTCAGATGCCACCAGAAGACAACCTCTGGACTGCTAGACCCTGGCATGGCTGCCTGCCATGGCCCAGCCCTCTGGGCATACAACAATGCTTTGTTCACAGAGGACGACTTCCATAACATCACACGGATTGGGGCTGCTACAAAGGAAGGGCAGACAGGCAAGATTGGGCGCTTTGGGCTCGGCTTCAGCTCTGTCTACCGTGTCACTGACGTGCCAGCAGTGCTGAGTGGGGAGTGTCTGCTCATCTTTGATCCCAATGGCACCCATTTGAGCAAGCACATATCCAGGGCTGGCAGCCCTGGCATCCGCCTGGACTTTTCCAGCCGACCACGCATCCTGCGTGCTTTTGCTGAGCAGTTTCAGCCTTACCATGGGATCTTTGGGTGCCGCCTGCCTGAGCCAGGCCCCTTTCCAGGGACCCTTTTCCGCCTGCCTTTCCGCACTGAAGAAGAAGCTGTAACATCTCAGATCTCCAGAGAGGCCTTTGGTACAGAGCGCATCAAATCCCTTGGCACCAGTTTCCTTGACTCTAACAGGCTCCTGCTGCTCTTCCTGCGGAAAGTGAGGGAGATGTTCCTGCAGATGCTGCCAGATGTGGCCACCTCTGCAGACAATACCATACCTCTGGCCACACTGCGGCGAAAGACAATCCAAGACTTGGGAGTCCCTGGGGACCCCTCAAACTGGGCAGCCATCGAGCAGCTCACAGCCTATGAGGAGACATCCAAGACCACACGGCACTACCTAGTTTTAGTGTGTCAAGATGATGGGGAGTTGCTGAAACTGTTTCACCAGAACACAAAAGCAGGGTTCCGTTCTCTGCCTCCCATGGCTGGTGTGGCCCTTCCCCTTGCCCATAATACAGATGGCAAGTGGGTGCCATATCTGGATGACAAGAAGGGACAAGTCTTCTGCCACCTTCCCATGCCAATTGCCTCAGGGTTACCAATTCACGTGCATGGGGCCTTCAGCGTCCTCTCAAACCGCAAGGGGCTGTGGGACACGGCAGAGCAGGGTAAGTGGAACCGGGTGCTGCTCCGCAGTGCTGTGCCAGCCGCCTGGCTCCGGGCCCTGGACCACCTCCGCACCATGCATGAGGCTGGGGAGTTGGAAAGCTACGAATATCATGTCTTCTGGCCAGACATTAACACTGCCCATTACCCCTTTACGGAGGCTGTGACTGGTTTCTACCAGGCTTTGGCAGCCAGGAATGGCCCCAAGCTCTTTTCTGATGGCCACTCATGGTGCTCTCTGCAGGACGCCCGCTTCCTACACAAGGCTGTGATCAGACACCCCATGCTGGGTGATGTGGCAAAGCATGTCTTTGCTACCACCCTGCCCTATCCCCTTTTACCTGTGGCCTTGCCAGAGTGGGTGCAGAGGGGCCTCAGGAAGGCAGTGGATGCTGGCACCTATGACTGGCCCCGCTTTTACTGCGAGCTTGTGCTTCCCAACTTGAAAGATCTCTCTGCTGTTGACCGGGATGCGCTGCTGCTCCATGCATTAGATATGTCCCACAACCAAGTGAACGAAGTGCTGCAGAGAGTGCCCTGCATTCCTGCCACCCCTCATGGCCACCTGCAGCTCATCAATTGCCTGGTGCACCCCAGGGGCCGCATTGCCATTCTCTATGACCCAACGGATGGACGTTTCCCCACTGGGGATGCCTTCCTTTCCCCAGAAATACTAAGTCAACTGGAGAGGCTGGGTATGGCTAAGGACATGGTGACTCTGCCAGAGCTTCTGGAGAGGGCGAAGACAGTGCAACTTCTGTGGACTGAGAACCGTGTGCAGGGTGGCCAGAGGGTTGCCCGCATCCTTGAGCTGCTTCGGGATGCAGTGGAAGAGAGAGTGAACAATACCCTGCAGGCAGCTTTTCAGACTGTGCCCTTCCTCCCTGCTACACTGCCCACTGGTGAACATGCACTGTTGCCATCAAGCCAGCTCTACCATCATCTCTGTGCCCCTCTAGTGGGACTCATCCGCCCTATCTTGGCTCCTGAGTTGCTGGGGAAAAACTTCATCCTCTCTGAGGACGTGGCCTCCTTCTTGGGGCTGGACCAGCAGCCACCAGTAGCTACAGTCCTTGAACAGCTGCAGGCCCTGAGCTCTAGCTCCAACTCTTTCCCTTTGGAGATCCTGCAGGCCAGCACCCTTCGCTGCTACATGTACCTCAACACCCTCATCCAGAAAGATCACACCATCTGGGATGAGGTGGCTTCCTCAGTAACTCAAGGGGAGCCCTTCATCTTGGTGAACTCCCGTTTCATGCCAGTCAAGGCCGTGGCTGAGAAATTGTCATTTGAGGCTGGCCCATATCTTTACCAGCTCCCAGAGCAGTACCAGCCCTACAGAGAGCTGTGGAAGTGTGTGGGGCTGTGCCACATGTTCACCTGGGATGACTATGCCCAAGTGCTCTCCAGGCTGGCAAAGATACATGCTGGAAAGCCACTGCCTGCCACAGAGCTGGCTCTGGCCTTACAGCTGGTGTCTTGTGGCTTGATGGCAGATGGCAGAGAACCTGATGCCTACCAGACTCAGCAACTTTTTCTACCTGACCAGGAGGGCATTTTGCAACCACGGGACAAGCTCCATTTCAATGATACGCCATGGATGCCATTGGACAGAGATGTCTTGCTGTGTCATGAAAAGCTGTCCCGAGCCACAGCCCTGCACTGTGGGGTGCCAACCACACGTCACTGGGCACTGGAAAGGAGTCGAATGCCCACTGCAGATCTCAGCTTCTGGGTGAAGCCATTTGGTGCCCATGAAGACTTGCCTACGCGTCTGAAGAACATCTTGGCTGAGTACGCATCACACACTTGTGATATGGTGACAGAATTGCTCCAGAACGCCGATGATGCTGGGGCACGGCTTGTGCATTTTGTGTGGGACCGCCGGCAGCACCCAGCACAAACCACTTTCGGTGAGAACTGGAATGACCTGCAGGGCCCTGCCCTCTGCATCTACAGTGACAGGCCCTTCCAGCAGCAGGACATTGAAGGCATTCAGCGTCTGGGAGTGGGTGCCAAGCAAGGGCGGCAGGATGTCACAGGCAAATATGGCATTGGCTTCAACACTGTCTTCCACTTTACTGACTGCCCAGCCTTCCTTACTGGAGACAGTGCCCTGTGTGTCTTTGACCCCCATAAACACTATGTGTCCATAGCCACGACTGAGAGTCCTGGTGGGATGTTTGCTGTCAACTCTGAATTCAAGAAGAGATTTCCAGATGTTTACAACACCTTCCTACCCTCCCTTTTCAACCTGAACCAGGGTGTCCTTTTCCGACTGCCCCTCCGCACTGCAGTTGGGGTTGCCATCTCCAAGGTGTCTAACATGGTTGTGCGGGACCAAGACATCAGGGATATAGAGATGGTACTGGCTGAAAAAGGTGAGGACTTGATGCTCTTCCTTCGGCACCTCTGCACTGTGGTCTTCTCTGAGATCTCTCCAAATGGGACGGTGTTGGAGAAGTTGCAGGTGGCCACAGAGCTGGCAGATGATGATGCAGAGCTGAGACGGGATTTTCAAGAGAGATTGAGCAAAGCCACAGATGGAGACTGCCCCACCTCTGTCTCCTATATCCTGACAGTCAAAAACAGCAAAGCCAGGGCCAGCACCGTGTGGAGGGTAATGTCCCAAATTGGGGTACAGAAGAGGGTTGAGAAGTCTCCGGTGCCCGGTCGGCTGCCCTATGGAGCTGTGGCTGGCTGCCTGAAGTCATCTCGCTTAAGCAGGATCAGGGGCAAAGCTTTCTGCACTCTGCCACTGCCTCTGGACACAGGGCTGCCTGTACACATCAATGCCAACTTTGCTGTGGATGCAGCCAGACGCAAACCCCGTCAGGATGAAAGCACAGAGGCAGCCTGGAATTGCTTCTTGCTCCAGCACTTGGTGGCTCCACTATACTGTGCCTTTCTGACCAGACAGTGGGAAGCCTTGGGGACTGAAGGGCTCCAGTTCAAGAACCTGCGTGACTGCCAGCAGTACCTGGCCTCTCACTACCTCCGGTTCTTCCCTGCTGTGGGAAAGGCACCTGCCTTTCAGGACCTGGTGAGGGATGTCTATAGGTACATCAGTAGCACACACCTGCCTCTGGTGCCCGTTTACCAACTGCAGCCCCATGACATGGTGACAATCACCTGGGCATCTCCAGGTGGAGGGGATGTGTTAACAGAGCCATACTTCCTTAAGGAAAAGCCCGAGACAGATCTCCAGCTGACACTGCAGCGCCTGAATATGAGTCTGGTGCCAGCATTTGTGGAGCTGCAGGAGATCTATGAGGAGTTTGTTGCAGCCCAAGTGGAGGCTGTAGCCTTCGAACCAGCCTCTCTCAGGTGCTTCCTCAAGGCCCTGGCACTCCCTGTGCCCTGTGTTCTGGCTGAGACTCCCCTGGGGACCCCAAAGAGCTGCAAGGTATTGTTGAAACAATGCCTGAAGCCTGAAGAAGCTGAGAAAGAACTGGAAGGTCTGCCCTTACTGGCTACAGAAGATGGCAAACTGAATGCCTTCAGCATCCACCACCCAGTCTTTAAAGACACCTTTGCCCACCTCTTCCCCCTCCACTGCCACCGCTTTGCCAGTAAGTTCATTTCTTTCTTGAGTCCATCTTGCTTTGTGAAGGAACTTACCCTCCTGGAGGCCAAGCCATTTATCCAGGAGGCAATAAGTCAACTGGACTGGAACAAAGAAGGGGAGAAATGGATCAGAAACCTGTGGAATTTTTTCAGCTCTGTGATCCACACAAATGACAGTACCAATCAGGACAACATGAATTCATTCTTGGCTCATTTCCAGGATATGAATGTGGTGCCTGTTGAGCATGGTAAAACAGGCTTGAAATCTTTACAGCCACTATCCTTCCTCCCCAGTGTTCTTTGTGGGTGTCAGACAGATGTGGCCAAGGTGCTACACAAACTGGGTGTTCCTGTGCTCCAGGAGTCCCTGCTGCCTTATGTGTTTACCCGCCTCTTCCTGGAGAAAAGGACACTGCAGGCCACAGATCCTAGGGCTGTTGTGGCCCATCTGGTGAAGACCAAAGATCGTCTCCACTGGAAAGACTTGAAAAAGTGGGATGTAACTTGCTTGCTGGAGTTTGTTCACAGAAAAAAAGATTCGGTGGCACTGGATCAGCTCCAGTTCCTGCCTCTGTTCAGGAAGTACAGTGGGGACTATGTAGCTGCGGCACCCTACTCCAAGGTGATGTTGCTCACAAGCCAGTGCCCAGAACTGCCCAAGGATGCACAAGACCTGTATGACCTGGAGAAGGACATGCTGCTGCTTGCAGCAGATGAGATCCACCTGGAACTGGCCAAGGCTTTGCACTGGGAGCTCACCAATGACCGGCAGCTCTTCAAGACTGTGGTGCTGCCCCGGCTGTCCCAGCTCCCAGTGCAGAAGCTCATGGAAGCTCTGCGCTTGTTCTTTGCCCTGCAAACCATCCACGATGATAAGTTCACAGAGGCTGCTGTAGCAGCTTTTAAGACGGTGGCCTTTATACCAGATGGCACTGGTGTGCTGCACCTGGCCTCCCACTTCTACAGCAACACAGACTCCTTCTGCACCCTGCAGCTCCAGCACCGCTTTGTGCCAGACTCTTTCTTTGTGGAGCTAAACTGCAAGAAGGGAATTGTTATGGACTTCCTGCTTAAGGCAGGTGTCCGCACCAGCCTCTCTGAGGAGGATTTTGTGGCACTAGCCCGGGATATACAGCGTGAAGCCTCTCAGGCAACATGTCAGAGTGCAGTTCTGCTGAAGCGACAGCAGGAGATGCTGAACATGCTGAACACACTGTTGGATGACACACTTTCCTTGCCAGACAATTTCCTGCAACAGATTGCCTCAATCAGCTTCCTGCCTCCACTGGACATCCCTCCAGACTTGATAGAACTCCACCCTCCTTTTGCAGCATGCTCTAAGCCTGTGTCTCTGAAGGGCAGCATTTCCCACTGCCAAAAAGATGTGGTTGAGCTCCTGTGGACAACAGCCACCATCCTGCCAGAGCCCTTGGCACAAAAGGAGAAACTCCTGGAGGCCATGGGAGTTGTTGTGAAGGTACCCACTGCCCTGGTGGTAGCTAACCTGGAGAATGTGTGCAACGCAGCCTGCCAGACAGGGCAGCAGATGAACACACAGGCCAGAGTGCTCCAGAACATGTACAACTTCTTGCAGAACCATCTGGAGGAGGTGGATGCTGGGCATCTCGCTGAGCTGCCTGTGGTTCTGGCCAGGTCAGGGAAAATGTGCAGGCCACAGCAAGTGGTGCTGTCACTGCCCAATGAGAATGACTTGCACCCCTATCTCCTCAAGCCTCACCCCAGCTTACTTGCCTATACAGACCTCCTGCAACACCTTGGGGTGTTCCCACTTCCCGCGCTGACTCATTACAGCTATGTCCTGGCTCAAATCCACAAGAGCCATGTCAATGAGACCCTCGATGCTACCCACAAAAAAACAGCCCTGCTGGCCACACAGTATTTCTTTCAGCTGCTGCGGGACACACCAGAGCCTCCTGATCTCTCTGCTGTGACTAAGCTGTACTTGCTGAGCACTGCTGACTGCCTAGTGCCATCCCACAAGCTGTGCTTCAATGACTGTGTGTCCTCAAGTACCTCCAGGGCCTTGAAGAAGACCTTTGTGTTTATGGCTGAACTGCCGGAGTGTGGGTGTAACACCTGGTGGCTGCTGCAAAGGCTACCTCAGCACCTGCGGCCACAGGCTCTCTCAGAGGTGACAGAGCAGCAGCTGGAGGAGGACAGGCTGCGCTTGTGTCGCTACGGTCCTCGCTGCCCTGGGCAAAGGCGTCTGCAGACCCTACTGGTATCACCATGGTTTAGAGTGGGGCTGGAGGCCCTGCTCCAGTGGCAGACCCACAGTTCTATGGTGAAAAAGGAGGAGGATGGTGGCTTTACAGGGGAGCAGCTGAAAGTGCAATGCTGTGAGGACATCAGCACTGCACTGGTCCACCATGGGGCCAAGGTGGAAGGCAGCTCCCAGTCACAGGTTGTCTATGTGTGTGTCACTGGTGGCGCCCAGCGGCTCCTCTACATCCGACATGCAGATATGGTGCTGAACCGGCACCAGCTGAGGGTCCTGGAGACACTAGCTCGGGAGATCAACATCATGCTGGGTGGGCAGCTGAAGGAACCTGCCTTGTCTTTGCTGCGTGAAATGCTGGTCTGCCAGGAGCCACGGGACATGGCCTTTGTTCTGGAGGAGAATGCTGTGCCACTAGTAGGTGCTGTCCCAGAGGAGGGCATGGCACCAATGCTGGAGCTGAAGATGGAGAAGAGGCTGCAAGAAGAGGCTGTGCAAAAGGGCAAGTCATGGGAGGACTGTCACAGTTTGATGCCAAAGGCAACCTTGGGCCAGCTGTGTGCTGTCAAGCAGCCAAAGTGGGGCCTCTGCCTTCAGGAGAAGACTGAGAGTGCCACCCAGCACCACTACTGGGGACAGGAAGGCCATGGCTCCTGGCTGTGTGATGAGAAGGCCATGACCCCAACTCCATCTGTCCAAGAGGCACAGAGATGGCTGCGGCAGGCCAAGAGTGACCTGCAGGCAGCCCACAATGATAGCAGGCACTGCTGTCCCAACTGGGTCCTCTTCAAAGTGCACCAGGCCTTGGAGAAGGCACTGGTGGCAGCTGCACTTTGCCACGATGAGGCCTTTGAGGCACCAGTGGAGGTGGTGGGGCTGGCTCGGTGGTTGGAGGCAGCAGAGCCAAATCTGACAGGACTAGCAGAGGAGGTGGAGGTGTTGCACAGCTGTGGTGTGGATGGCAAGGCCACACAGTACCCAAGTTACCACCCCTTCCCCATCATCCCTAGCGAAGCCTTCCAGAGCGTGGATGATGAGGAGGTACTGAAACAGGTGCAAGAAGTGCTGGGGAGACTGCAGGATCACGTGGACAGAATGTGAGGATGTACCCACAAGATGTGCACTGGCAGCTGAGCCGTGAGACCACCAAGGACTCACCAGAGATCCACCATGGACATGTCATGGACTTACCATGAACTTGCCATAGATCAGCCACAAGTAATTTCAAACTAACCAGCCCCGCAGCAGACCTGGACTAAGATTTGGGACTAGACAGGGGACCAAGGACACAAAAAGTCATGGGGCAGCACAGGCTGTTGTCATGCCTTGAGAGCAGAGGAAATACAATACAATGAAGTACAAAACAAATGTATACCACATAAACACATACACAAAAAGCATACATAAGAACAAATAAAGTATAAGATAAATGTTACAATGATGGTAGACTTTTCACTAACAGTGTGGTCAAGGGGACATGGAGAAGTGGTTGTGGGCAGCTGGGGGGTGTGGAAAGTGAAAATGGTGATGAAGGGATCCAGAGGTCTGTGGTGGGTTGGCCATGGCTAGCCACCAGGTGCCCAACAAGCCACTCTATCACTCCCCCTCTTTGACACGACAAGAGGAGAAAATATTATGAAAAACTCATGGGTTGTGGTAAGGACAGGTCACAGGCAAAAGAGACTCCACCTGGGGAAATCAACTTTATTTATTGCCAATTAGAGTAGGATGATGAGGAATAAGAACAAATCTGAAAACACCTTGTCCCCCCTCCCCTCCTCTTCTTCACATCCCACTCTTCTACCTCCTCTCCCTGAGCAGCACAGAGGGAAGGAGGTCAGTTCATAACACTTTGCCACTCCAACCTTTTCATGCTCTTCCTCTGCTCCAGCATAGGGTCCCTCCCACAGGAGCCAATCCTGCTCTAACGTCTCCAATATGGGGCTTTCCAATGGGTTCCAGTTCATCAGGATATGCTCCAACATGTGTCCTTCACAGGAACAGACTGCTCCAATGGGGAAGAGAACCAGGACTTTGTAAGGAGGAAAGTCACTAGGGACACAGCTTCCCATGGAGACTGGTGTGGAAACACAGAAGCCAAGGTTCTCCACAGGGTCCATCACAGGTTACCTCTGTGTGTGCTTGTGACCTGGGCTTCGGATTCTCTTGCCACCCCTTAAGCTAGAGTAGGAAGAGGGTTATTTGATCCTGTATGCCTTTGTACCATGGATAAGAGGAAGGTGGGAGACTGAAGGAGCCCCGAGTAACTGGCTCCTCCTCTAGCTTGCAAGGAGGATCTTCCTTATGTCCTGGACAGGCAAGGCAGATACTAGGCTTTGGTGAATTGACTCTGTTGGGATGTGTCTGACTGAAAATTCTCACTGCTCAGTAGTCTCCCTTCCCATCAGCCAAATTAAACTTGAGCATCGTGCAAAGCTGTGCCCATCAACACATCCGTAGTGGCTTCTGGTCTCCAGTTTGGAAGGGGCAGCAAAGACCCCTCCTGAGACCCAGGAGGAAACGCTCCCGGCAGCAAAGCCCCTCCGCACAGAAAGGAAGTCCTGCCCCTAAAGCCCCTCCGCACAGAAGGAAAGTCCTGCCCCAGGGGCTTTTCTGGACGAGCATTTCTGGGCTTGCCGGCGGCTCCGAGAGCAGCAACTGGGCCCAACACCGGCGGGCAAACGCCCTGCGCTTCTTCCCCCTCCCCGGCAGCCTCTCGCTTTCCTCCGCCACGGCTTTGGGCGGCTTCTTCTCCTGAGCCGGGTCCCGCGCACTCACCGCTCCCGCTCCCCGCTGCTGCTCCAGCTCCCGGCAGCGGCTCCGGTACCGCAGGACCTGGCGCGAGACACGGGGTGGAGATGAGCGGCTGCAGCCGGGGACAGTCCCGGCTCCTCCGCCACCGGCTTCGCTCCG
>VZTY01019390.1:87079-105719 GCA_013400935.1 Turnix velox
TGTGTGTGGGGGGAGGGAGTGGGGCTACTCTACACGGGGGTGAAGGTTTGTGCCAGTCCAACACACGACATGAGCCTCTTTGGTGGTGGGGTGGTGGGACAGCGAGGGAGAGAAGGGGAGGAAGGGAGACAGCGCGGTTCCCCTCTGGTGAGCCTCTGCTTGTGTTTTCTTCCTAGGCTGGGGGTGTGTGCACCACAGTTCATCTGTCTCCACGTGCCACCTCTCAGCAGGCCTCAGTAGCCAAAGGTCTCTTGGGAAGCATAGACCATATAGAGGAAGCCATCTTCATCCTTCTCCTGCTCATAGATCTCTGAGATGGGTGTGGACACGCTCACCATGCTGTGCTGGTTCACCAGCAGGAAGAAAGCCTGGGTGGGATTCAGCTGCAAGCGGCGCCTGTGGGGGCAAGGTTAGGAGGGTCTGGGTCACCCCACCTGGGACAGGCTCTGTGACAGCAAGGTCTCCCTCCCCTGGCAGCACTGCTTGTAAACCCACACAGCAGGATCTGCTGCCACAGGCGCAGGACATGGTGTCTGTGAGCCCAGCAGAGCTGCTCAGAGATCCAAGGCCACCTGAGCTGAGATTCTGCAAAGCCCCTTTGCAAGGGCAAAGCAGAGGGGTCACTTCCATCTGAGCTGAAGGATAAAAGGAGAGAGACCAGAGTCCCCCTCATCAGTTCAATGGAGTGTCCCCATGAGGGAGAGGTCACACTCCTTCACCAGATGCTCCCTTGGCAACCCCCAGCAACCTGTACCATAGAAGGATGCTGTGGCTGCAATGTCCTCATCCTCACCCACAGCAGCCACATCACCCTCAGCCCACCACTCTGTCCTCAGGGCTGGGGGCTCACATCACCCCACCCAGGGCCATTCCACTCACCGGATTATTTTCACCAATTCACTCATGTTGACATGGTCTGGGACAAGGAACTTGGTCTTGTCTAACACTGGCAGCTGTTTCTCCCCTTTGTAGCGTTCGATGATGACCTGAGGAGAAAGCCAAGGGAGGGTCAGCCACAGTTTATAGCACCCCAAGCATAAGCCTCAAGGTCAAACACAAATCAAACTAATCAAGTGAAGTAGTTGAGGTGAGGCCTCATTTTGCTTCACCTACAGGAAAAAAAAAAAAAAAAGCCACAGCAGAGATCACGATCATCAGGTTGGCTGCTCTTCAGCCAATAGCCATCATCAACCTGCACCAGCCAGAGCCAAGCATCCAGAGATGTCAACTGCACTGGCTGGCTGAGACACAGCAGGCATCAGTGGATGGATTTAGCAGCACACAGGAGATCTGGAAGAGCAGTGAAGTGCATTTTAACATCACTTTCAGACTGACCAAAATGACAAGATTTACTGACTTGAGCCAAGGGCTGAGCTCATGGTGCTCAGCAAGAGACATTCCCCTTCCATTTTATGCCACAACTTCAGGCTGCTGCTGCACAGCATCACCCTGCTGGCTCAGGAGCAGATGCAGATACTCCCAAATAAACAAAAAAGTCACTGCAAAGACACCCAAGGCATTCCTGCAGAGAGAGGGAGTTTGGATTTTGTCATCCAGGCTCCTCATGTTAATGCTCAGACACACCGACTCCAAAGAGGATCAGAAACACACAGCCACATCTCCCATGTGCCACCACAACTCTGTGGGGACCTTCCAGGGCACTCCAGCACGGTGCCACCATAGGGACAGCCCAACCTGACCTCCCCTGCAAGAGGTCTCTCTCAGGAAAGCTCTTACCACAGGCTCTGAAAGAGCTACACAATGATTTCTGCTCAGTTTTCCTGCTTTTCTAATTGATAAATCTCTTCTGTCAAGGAGTGTCTGCTGAGAGCTACAGCTCTTCTAAAGCAGCTTGGAAATGTACTATTTGTGTTTTAAGAATCAGGGTGGTGGGCAAGTAAAGTAAGCAATGACTTATTACTTCTAAAGCTCCATACGTTCCCATTCCAGTGATGCCCTGACTCTCACATCTCTCCAGCTGTTTCCTCCACAGAAAAACACTCGCACCTGACAGTTCATTGTCCTTGCCCAGCTGACACAGTTCACTCTTTACAATGTCCTTGTTTAGAGAGTCTGTTGCTTGATCTTGTGACATGGAAGGAACCAGGCATACAGTTCTGCTAGCAAGTTTGAGCAGCTGCGTGATAATGAAGACCAAAAATTCACCAAAATAATCAAGACATTTCACCAGGATGTTGAAAACTCCACCTCAAATTCTGCCTTTTCCCTGTGTGACTTCAGTCACAAGGAGATTAGAATCATAGAATAGTTTGGGTTGGAAGGGACCTTAAAGATCATCGAGTTCCAACCCCCCTGCCATAGGCAGGGACACCTCCCACTACATCAGGCTGCTCAGTGCCTTGTCCAGCCTGGTCTTGAACACCTCCAGAGAGGGGACATCCACAACCTCTCTGGGCAACCTGTTCCAGTGCTTCACCACCCTCACTGTAAAGAATTTCTTTCTTATGTCAAGTCTAAATCTACCCCCTTCCAATTTACATCCATTAATATTAAAAAGTCCTTCCCCTGCCTTCTGTAGGACCCCTTCAGGTACTGATAAGTTACTATGAGGTCCCTTCTGAGCCTTCTCTTCTCCAGGCTGAACAACCCCAACTCCTTCAGCCTGTCTTCACAAGGCAGTTACTCCAGCCCTTTGACTATCTTCATGGTCCTCCTCTGGACCCGCTCCAATATTGTTCTGACTAATTTGTCATAAAGGATTCACAAAGGCAAATAGTGAAGTCATAAAAGCAAATCTCCCTCAGATAATGTTGGTTCATTTTGTCCTTTATTTGAGTCTTCACATTGGCAAACAAGAGGACCTATCCTTCTGTATCATGAATGCTCTGTATAATCTAGCCTTCCTCTCATGCTGTAGTAGTGAGTAAAGTTCCGACATGTTTTGTCATTCCAGAGGCCGCCCCCTGAGCTACCATTGTTTCTCCACTTTAAGGGAAGGTGTCCTCATAAATCATTTTCCCAGGTCTTTTCCAAAAACATATAGAGAGACAAACTGCAAATGCCTTTGGAGAGTGGAGGGAACCGCATGCAGAGATCAGGATCGCTAGAAGATGGCTCTGTGAAGCCACAAAGAGCAGGCGAATCTCTAGGAGCAGGGATTTGCCTTTCTTTCCCTTTGTCATCTGCTGACACACCGGCGTCCATCAGCGTCTGGCTACACCTAAGCCAAGTCAGACACTCTATCTGAACGTCTCACGAGTTGCCCACACTGCAGGGCTCATTTCACGGCCCACCAGGAAGGGCCAAGCGAGGGGACAGGCAGTTCCCAGCTGAGAGAGGGATGTGAGGCACCTCCTCGGTGAGAGCCCTGCACCCAGCTGCCCACACAAGGGGGGCCAGTGGAGCTAGACAAGGAGCCTGAGGGCTGGACAAGCAATATATGAAGCCTGTCAATGCATTCCCACATTGGCTATGCCTACTCTTGACACCGAGAAACACTGACAGAGAAAAACCCGAGGTATTGCTCCTTTGTCCCCTTTCACAATGAAAGAACAACATCCTACAGCAGACTGCAAGGCTGCCACCATTCCGTTGCCCCCAGGTCCAACCAGCAGCAAGGATGAGAACACTTTCCCTGCTGGCACACAGACAAATGGGGATTCGTGACACGTGCCTCTGTACAGAGATCAACACAGACACACAGAGCACTCCCACCAACACAAGCAGCACCAACAGTCACAGAATCATAGAATAGTTTGGGTTGGAAGGGACCTTAAAGATCATCGAGTTCCACCCCCCCTGCCATAGGCAGGGACCCCTCCCACTACATCAGGCTGCTCAGTGCCTTGTCCAGCCTGGTCTTGAACGCCTCCAGAGAGGGGGCATCCACAACCTCTCTGGGCAACCCGTTCCAGTGCTTCACCACCCTCACTGTAAAGAATTGCTTTCTTATACCCAGCCTGAATCTACCCCCTTCCAATTTACATCCATTGTTTCTAGTCCTCCCATCCGATATCATATTAAACAGTCTCACCTTGTCCCTCACCAGCTGATCAGGGTGGTCCTTTAGTATGAATACATTTGGTAATCTCCATCCCAAACGTGCTCTGGTGTTGATCCATTTTGAGTCGTGTCAGCCCTGGACATGGGGTTTGCAGCCCCACAGCACAGCCCTCATGGGAGCCCAGAGAAGGTTGTTCCTTCTTCCAAGCCCTGAATTTGGGCTTCCATACACCACTGTGCTAGTGCAGGGCATTATCTGGGCTCCCTCACCTGTCATTGCATCTTGGTCTTCCTCCCAGTGTGTGCAGTTGAGCTTTTCACCACATAACCTTCCAGAGACCTTGAGCCCTTCCCACCAGGGGGCTCTCCCCTGGCCCAGCCCCTGCAGCAGCAGTGTCTCTCTGTCACCAAGCCTCACCAGATTTCTCACTATAGTGCTTTGGAAATTAAGAGCAGGAGCCAGAGCTCTGCATCCACGTGCAGAATTTTAGTGGCATTACTGAAATATGGTGGGAGAGCATCCATGGCTGGAGCCATGGCCACAGTGCTCCAGTGCCTGCTTTCTTTGGTGCCTTGGTGCCCTTGGTGGTGTCATTATGCAGCACAAGCTGCTCCTGGCGACTTCAAGCTCTTCAGGGCTCACCGGAGCTGGCCCAAAGCTTACAGCTGCTCCTCAACAGGCCCTGCTTCAACAGCTTCCAGAAGGAGAGTGCTGGGGCCAAGAGTGAGGGCAGGCATAAGCTCGGTCTGTCTTCTAACAGGGCAGAAGATGGTCTCTAAAGCAACTGCTGAGGCTGTGGATGGACGGACGTCTGGACAAAAAGCTCTCTGCTCTGCCTCCCTAAGGAGGAGTCACCCCACAGATGTCATCAAGAGGCATCTAGAGGCTCCTTCCTAGCAGAGGTAAGCATGAGAAACACCTCACACAACATGCCCTTCTCAGCAAGAGCTGCATGTTCCTGTCCTCAGGACTTTTTTACCATGGAAATGAAGCCAGCTTTGGAGAACACAGTGATAGCAAAGGAGACCCTGGCATAAGGCAAACAGGAAACACTGGGGAGCCCCTAATTCATGCCCATCTCCCTACTGCATGTGCCCATGAGGCACATGTCATTTTCCTTCAAACAGAAGTGGAGAACTCCTGGCCTCAGGCAGAGACCAGGTTATCTACTTCTTTGTCTCTGGAAAGGGCAGACAGACACCCTGCCAGCTCTCTCCCCACACAGCTCCCAGGGGTACATGGCACAGCCCCTTTCCCAGCCACCTCTGGAAGTATCCTGATGGAAAGAGGAGAGAAATGCCTTTCCCTGGGCACAAAGCCAAGCCATGGACTCTGCAAATCTTCCTGGCTTTTGTCAAAGCAAAAAGTGAGTCACCCAAGGGCTCTGGTTGGACACTGGAGATGCAAGAAGAGCAGCTGCAGCACAACTCGCTGTCATCTGTGCCATCAACAGTGACCTGAGTCACCTTGTCCCCAGTTCCCCTCGGGCTGTGGGCTCAAACCCCTTTGCTCATTCCAGATGTCTCTCCAGGAAGGCCTGTCACTCCCTTTCATCGCAGAACAAGCTCTCCCACAGCAGCTCTGCCTGCACTGCTCACACCCCCTGCCACACTCCCACCTACAGGAGGAGGCTCCGATTGCAGACCTCCCGCCCACACCTACACATGGCAACTTGCAGGAACTTTGTCATGTAAAGGAGAAGGACAGCACCAACCTTGGAGCCAGGGTCTGATGGAGACCTGGACTTACAGACACCAGTGGCACAAACAAAGCCGGACCCCTTCGGCTCCAACACCCTTCTCTCCTCCTGATTCTTGTTACACCTCCAGCGAAAACTGCAGCTAAACATGTTCTCTCCTCCTGCATCAGGCAAAGCAGCTGAGCTGTCAGCCAAACCTCTCCTAGTGCAGACACCTGAGACACCACCAAGGGCACCAAGGCACCAAAGAAAGCAGGCACTGGAGCACTGTGGCCATGGCTCCAGCCATGGATGCTCTCCCACCATATTTCAGTAATGCCACTAAAATTCTCCACATGGACACATGTGCTCTTCATTTCCCAGGCAGCAAATATTTGTGTCCAGACACTTGATATGTGCATGTGTGTGCACATTATGTACAGCTTATTTCTAGCCCATCCTTATTGCCAGAGCAATCAGCTCTGCCACAACTCTGGAGAAATACAGAGCCAGCCTAATGCCGTGAAAAACATATTAGAAGTGTCACTCAATAAACATGTAGATGATAGGGCATACCAGTACTCAGTGTGCTCCAGGGGACAAGTCCTGCTTTGTCCTGCTGACAACATGTGGACACCATGGTGGTGGTGGTGGCAGAAAAGAAAGAGTAATTTCCACCACAAGTTGCAGGATTAAAATAAAAGAAGTGTCAAGTCAGAAATGGGCTAGTATGTGCCAACAGCAGTTTTGAGACATCCAGCCTTGAAAGCTAAATCCTGAGAGACTGTATTCAATTCTAAGGCAAGGCTGATGTTCCTCCAATACAGAGTGAGCTGAACTAGGAAAACATCCCATGTTTTGGTCACACATGCAGCAGCATTGCAAATACTATTTCCAGCAAGCCCAGTGTATGTTATTTCTCTTAAGTTCTCAGGAAGGGAAACAGATACTCAGCTAGTATATCAAAAGCACACTCACAACCAAAAAGCAGGACAGAGCACTAGGGCAGGAAGAACTGGAGGTGAATTATGGAATCTCACTCACACATATCAACAGCAGATGCTGGGAAAGCACAAAAGGGGTGTGAATCTTGAGCAGTGGTATGAATTATCCTAACACAGCCTTTTTGCTTTCAATACACTGAAGACGATTTCACACATCTTTCTCTGGGCAGATGCAGAGAAATCCTTCATAGGTTATCCAGGAAACATCAGGCAGCTACTGCAACACCTGAAGGCCATTTCAGAGTTGTCTCCTGCTGCACTAGCTTGGAGTTATATTTGAGATCAAACTAGTTCCTTACCTCTAAGGCAAACATGAATCACAGGCACCACAAAGACCATCTAGTTCCATCCCTCAGCCTTGAGCAGGGACACTTTCCACCAGCCCAGGTTGCTCCAAGCCCTGTCCAATCTGGCCTTGAACCCCTGCAGGGATGGGGCAGCCACAGCTTCTCTGGGCAACCTGGGCCAGGGGATCACCCCCTCACAGCAAAGAATTTCTTCCTCACATCTCATCTAAATCTCCCTTGCTCAGTGTCAAACTGTTCCTCCTTGTTCCATGGCTCTCCTCCATGATCCAGATTTCCTCCCATCTTTCCTGGAACCACTTCAGGGACTGGAAGGTGTACCAAGGTCCCGTCATAGCCTTCTCCAGGCTGAACCTCCCCAACTCTCTCAGCCTGTCAATGAAGCTTAAAAAAGACTGTATTTAGAGCTGCTGAGCTCGTGGTCTACCAGGGAGCTGCTGGCAGGCACAAGGCACTGGGGGCTTATGGGGAGCACTGTGTGTTGATTCTGGAGAGCAAAGTTTTGTGACCTCTGTGGCTGTCAGGTGGAGGATGCCCAGCAGCTCAGAGGGGTCATGAGAACAAAGTCTAATGAGAACAGTGAGAACAGCAACTTACCGGGATTTTGTTTGGATGCTGCTCTCGGATCTGCTGGACTTCTTTACAGCGATCCGCTGGAAGGAAAGAAGGAAAGAAATGAAGTCAGAAACACCCAGCTGTGGTAGTTCTGTGGTAGTTTAGACCAAAGCAAGGTAACAGCTCTGTAAGCCACAATGGACAAATGAAACACACATTCTGTTCATGAGGCCTTTTCTGAATGTTCCGCAGCAGAGAGATGCTCAACCAGATGTCACCTTCACCCCTCTACTGGGCACTGGTGAGACCCCATCTGGAGTATTGTGTCCAGTTCTGGAGCCCTCAACACAGGAAGGACATTGAGCTGTTGGAGAGGGTCCAGAGGAGGGCCACGAAGATGGTCAAAGGGCTGGAGCAACTGCCCTATGAAGACAGGCTGAAGGAGTTGGGGTTGTTCAGCCTGGAGAAGAGAAGGCTCAGAGGGGACCTTATAGTAACTTATCAGTACCTGAGGGGGTCCTACAAAAAGGCAGGGGAAGGACTTTTTAATATGATATGGGATGGGAGGACTAGAAACAATGGACGTAAATTGGAAGAGGGGAGATTTAGACTTGACATAAGAAAGAAATTCTTTACAGTGAGGGTGGTGAAACACTGGAACAGGTTGCCCAGAGAGGTTGTGAATGCCTCCTCTCTGGAGGTGTTCAAGACCAGGCTGGACAAGGCACTGAGCAGCCTGATGTAGTGGGAGGTGTCTCTGCCTATGGCAGGGGGGTTGGAACTCGATGATCTTTAAGGTCCCTTCCAACCCAAACTATTCTATGATTTTATGATTCTATGATCAGCTCTTCATGCCATCCAACCACCCCAAACATCCTCCCAAGGTTGGGATTTTGCCTGCCTGGTAAAACTGGGCAACACACACGGAAACAAAATTACTTCGAAGAAGAGACCATAAAGATCATAAAAACCTGTATTCCTAAATCTGCCATAAGCACTTGCAGCTTAAGACCACCCCTGCCAGGTGGCAACACAGCTTTAGGGCCTCAGCTCTGGAAGTTTGGGCTCTTTGTGTCTGCTGGCTGCCTCCCCAGAGGAGATCATTCTCCACCTGGGGTTGGGTTTTAGCCATTTCCTTCCGCTTGTTGCTTGCTTCCAAGCACTGTCTGGCACAGTGCCTCCATCCAGAAGAGACAGGCTGTGCCAAGGAGGACTCTTGCACTATTATCCCTCTACTGAGTAGCTGACAGAATGCATTTCTATACTTCTTGTCGAAACAGGAATAAAAACTTAAGCAAGGAGATGACTGACATATTGGAAAATTATTTTTTTCCTGCAGTTCTCACGCTTTCCAACCCCTTTTTCCTCCGTGGTTCATGTTTACTGACAAGCAAAACAGGCAGCACATAAAAGCTTGTAGGTTCTTGGAGCTTACAGGAGCCTTTCACTGCCTCCTCACTGCTCTCCCAGAGGGTTTTCTACTTCCCACAGCAGCGGAAAGGAAGGGAAGAAGCTGTACCAGGGCCAGCTATGGCTGTGTGTATGCTCCTCCTGGGATGCTACAGACCTACACTCCTCCCTGCCTTACCACCACTCAGTGAGTGCTTCACAGCCTGCAATGGCCCACCTGAAACGGCCAGAGGACGCAGTTTCACAGATATTGGTGGTTAAAGCCAGGGGATGAAGACCAGCGATGAAGGACTGCCTAGAAATACAAGATCTGGGTACTATCCCTGCCTAGAAATGCAGGCTCTGCCACAGAATCATCCTGCCAGTGTAGCTGGCACAGCTTCCAGCCCGACTGCCTCAACCTGCTTCACACAGCTCCAGCTTCCAAAACCACAGAGGGCAGAGATAAGTGCATGTGTTTGAGTGTGTTTTCTCCCCACAAACACTGAACACTTCTCCTCTAACCACTCAATAAAACCTTACTGTCTATAAATTGAATTTGGTTAGATACCACTTTGGGAAGAGACTGGAGTTTCTCTAGAGGCCACAAGACTGCAAAATCACTGAATCACAGAAGCTTCTGAGCACCATTTCTGTCTCCTCTGAGAGGAAAACACTCCTCTGCTAGGAACTGCTAGACCTCTCTTCTGTAAGACTCCCTGAGCCAGCAAGACCATTTGTATTTAATGGAAAATTTGGGCATGTTTGGTTTGGATTTTATTATCAAAAGTGTAGCTCCTCCTATTTCTTTTTCACCCCAGTCGATGCTTCATGGCATCCAGAGTTGTCCTTGTCATAACAGACAGTTTTCCCTTGAGGTCCCAATCAGCCAGGACTTAAACAGAAATCGGCACTGCACATGATGCTGGTACAGCAGCACCTCTTGGGAACGCTGAAGGACACGGTGACAAGAAGGACCCAAGGCACAGCACTCAACTCCTGCAGCAGCCAGTAGAGAGTGCCACCCCCCTCATGCAGAACTTTGCTCCCTCATGTTCCTGATGTAGGAGCTTCAGCAGGACAGAGCACCCAGAAGGCTGGAGAGTCAGAGCAGAAGTGGACAACACTGACAAGTGTAAGGACTTCAGGCTGCTGGACTGTGGTCAGTTCATACGTGCTGGGCACTAACACTGCCAGCAGGAGCTGTGTGCCCTCCTGGCTGGCTAGTTTTTCTGGCTTCAGTATTCACCCTGCCCTCTATCTCTCCAGGTTATCAGATGGCTGTGTGGGTGAACTTCCTAGTTATCAAGCATTTTCCTGCTCTCAACACTGCAGGTAATTCTCAGAAGGGTCTGAGAATAAATCACCAAAGGCAAATTTGCAGCCCTTGCACATTATCATGGCTAGTAACACAGGTAATCCCTAAACACCCAGCTAGCCCAGGCTGCAGACACTGAAGGGCAGCCACAGCAAAGGCTGGCAGCCATCATCTTCACTCCTACAGTAGAGCCAGGTGTCCTCTGCCCATCACACTGAAAAAGATACCACAAAGGGAAAAAAATGGTATCTCATCTAGCCAGGCACATGTCCGTGTCTCAGCCCTTTGGCCCTGAGGGACAGGCTGCAGATGCCTTAGGGAGAGGCTGCTGCTGCAGCACGTTCCTCCCAGGTGTTGCTGACTCAGCAGCAATGAAAATCATGAGCCACCAGGGATAAAATTCTCAACTTGCTTCAAGTCTGATGTTCCTTAGTGGCCGTTCCCTTGTCCCATGCTAAGAGCCACCAGGTGCCCAGGGTTTTGCAGCCTTACTGACCTCAGAGGACTCCCTGGGAGGGGTCTGCTTTGCACAGCGCCATGGCAGGAGGTGCTGCTGTGCTCCAGGCTGCTGGATCTCACCAGTAGGCACATGTGATCACAACCATAAGCACCTAAAGCCCTGTACTTTATCCTCTGCTCAGGAAATACCCATTTCAGAAATTTCATTCAGGGAGGCAGCCGGGAGTAGCCTTACCTAACCTGTCCAGGAGCCTAAAGGTTCAGGCACAAGTTTCCAGGCCATCTGAAGATCTGATAAGGAGCACACTCAGTCCCATCCCAGCCATGGAGATCCAATTGAGCATGCCTGGGGTTCAAGAGAAGCTGTCCTGCATCAAACCAGTGTAAAAATTACCTTGTACCTTCTGTGTGCACAATAGTTCAGGGGTGGAGAGAAACAGGAGATGGTCACTCACAATGGGAGCCAGAGGTCAATTCTGCATCTCACAAAAGCATCTTCAACGCTGCAGGAGGAATGGCTATAAATACCACTTTTAGTTTAATGTGCATGTAAGGCTAGTCTGAATCACAGGAATAAAAAGAAAACCATCAGAGGTACCTTCAGAAAGGTCCCAGTGCAGCCCCAGCCAGGTACAGGCTCCCTCCACCTTTTCAACAGCTGAGCCCACACATCACAGCAGCTCTGATTTTACAAGCCTTGTTGTTCCCCTGCAGCTCTCCCAAATTACAGCTGTGCTAACTGAGATGAAAACATTCCCCTTTTCTGCAACACCTGGCTATAGTTAATCCTTAGTCCATGAGTGAAGTGAATCAGAACCACTTACACAACCCCAGCATTTTTCTGCATTCTTCTCCCTCCTCACTGCAAGGAGAGGTGAGACACCAGCCCTGGCTTCAGCAGTACAGGGGAAGGTGGAGACAGAGCCTGCTGCTGCTGGGAAGAAGCTGATCAAAGGCAGAGGGAAGGGAATAGGCTCCAATCCCAGCTGCAGGCACCAAACCTCTGCCACCAGGGAGGGACCAAGTCCTTCCCAGTGCAGGGGTGCAAGAGCTCCAGACAGCAGCAAGATCAAAACCACACACTTTTTATTGGTTATCCCTAGGCAAGAATTTGCTGCTACAGCCTACTGAAAGACCAGGGTATTTTTGTAGAATTGCATATGCCAGGAAGAGAGCCTGTTTCTCTTCCAACTGCTGTTTTGACTGTAAAGGACCAAAATCAGAGCTTGCAAATTGCCCAAAACACCAGAATCTCAGTTGTTTGTTTGGTAGAGGTCCTTCCCAAGCTGTTTTCCCAAAAATACCACAACATATCCCACAGCAAGGCAGGGTGAGGTCATTTTGACAGTTAAGGAGAAGAGAAGAAATTCAAGCCAGACTTTCTGAGAAATAAACTTGTTTATCAGCAGTGCCCAGGACCCCTGGCTACAGGAGACAGGTCTCTGCTGAGCAGGCACAGGACAGAAGGATGGTCTTGGATGCAAAAGAGCCTAATCAGGCAAAAGATACAGATGGTGGAACGGAAGGAAAACACATGGCAAGTTTTCCAACAGTGCAGTTGCATAAGGGATGACATTTTTCAGGAGACACTAGACAAACACTGGTCAGGCACCAGTGCTGTCCTGGGGCAGCAGACAGACTCCATGGTCAGCCTTGCTGCCTGTCACCAACAGGAATGTTATTCAGAAAACATCATTAAATAAACCCTCCATCTAGAAACATCATCAAGATGCTGAGCAAGAGCAGTGTATCTAAAGCAAAGCAGAAAGCAAAAGTTCAGCCATAACCCCCCTCCCAGGGGGTGGACCACAGTCCCACTGCTTGTCCCAGGCTGCCAGCCCAGTGGCTTCCCCATGTCACCCACAAGACACTCTGCCAGCCAGTTTGGGGGTGGATCTGCCTCAGAGCTGAAGCAGAAAAAAAAAAATGCACTTCTCTTCAAGAAGCTGCTGTGGTCAGCCCTGGGGCAGAGGGCTGCCAGAAAACAGTCCTCTCTCCAGGAAGTTTTCTGCAATGAAAGAAAGAACTGGATGGTATTAAAACAGGGTATGTTTGGGATGATCTGGGAACCACTGAAGACACAGGCAAGTTATGCAGGTCATTCCAGATGCACGTCAGTCATTATTTTTATAATATCACACCACCCTCAGGCCAGACACCTCCAGTCAGCAGGAAACACCCCCGCCTGCATGCCAGGGCTCACAGGATGGCTGAGCTGACCCAGCCCTGCTGAGCTCCTTCTCAGCCCAGTAGCACCATGGGGGCACTGAGGGCATAGCCTGAGGCCAGCCGTGCCCCAGGACAACAGTCCTCACCACTGTAACAGGGCCCCTGTCCCCAGCTATAGAGGAGAGCAATGCTGCAGAAACAGGGCAGCGTTCCTGACATTAGGAAGAAGTTCTTCCCCCCGAGGCTGGTGAGACATTGGAACAGGTTGCCCAGAGAGGTGATAGAGGCCTCATCCCTGGAGACATCCAAGGCCAGGCTTCTGAGGCTCTGAGCAACCTGATGTAGTGCAGGATGTCCCAGCTCACTGCAGGGGATTGGACTACATGGCTTTTGAAGGTCTCTTCCAACTCAACACATTCTATGACTGCTGGTCACACTTTATTTCTTCTATCAGCAAAGCTGGGGAGCTTTGAACAAAACCAACAACTTGGGCCCAAAATTTCACTGTTTTGAACATGTTGCCTGATCAAAAAGTGTGTCTCTGTGACACAGTGCAAAGTCTGATGCTTCTCTGTAACAGGAAGGAACTACCGAGATGGATGTGGAGCAGCTGATGATCTGCCTGCACGACCATCCATCGTGGTGTTGCAGCTTCATTACAGGATGTTTACTGTCTGGAAGGATTTCTGAATGCCTGGCTCCTGAAGCCTTGGAGTTGCTGAAAGATCTCAGCACTCTCATCATTTGCATAAGCTCCTGATCTTCCTGGCACCAAAGCAGAGCTTGAAAATTGATTTTAAATGATAAACAGGAACCATCTTTTTTGGGTTTTTTTAACCAGTTTCAAAATTTAACCAAGTTATGATTTGGAGCCTGGTTCCAGGACAAAGGATTTGTATCTGGCAAATCCACAACAAGGGCTCAGCTCATGACCAACTAGAGACACACAACCACTTGTTTCTGGTTACCTAGTACCACCTCAGCCCTGCCATGGGCTGTGCTGGATCAGCATTGACCTCCATCACTCAAACACCTGAAAATGGGGCTTCCCACTCACAACAGTTTCCAGGCACAGGGGACAAACAGACAGTGCCTCTTGTGACACATCTGGATGGCACACAGAGTATTCACATCAGAGTACCAGATAAGGAGCTTGGCTTTTTGTTCAACATTTAATCAGAGTTTCACTAGCCTTGGAAAGAGAACAGCAAGTTCCCTCTGTGTGGGACATCCTCTGCTAGGGCTTCTCTCTTGCTTTTGTGTGACCTTCCCCTCGGTCCTGATGACCCTTCACCATTACACACCTCTGAGAGTGCAGGAACATACCAGGATTTCTCAGAACTACTCAGGACACTTCAAATAGCAGGAACAAAGAGCTGGCAGGCCTGAGGGGGGTGGAAGCTAATGCAGAACATCGGAGATGACGTGGAGGCTGGGTCACTGCTATTTGTGCACAAACATGCTGAGGCATGCTGGAAGCTGCAGGACCTATCTGGGGAGACAGGCCAGATGCAGGAATCCTGAATTTATTCCTTCATTTTCTCTCAGGGTTGATTCCCAAGCCACTTTCTAAAGACAACCGGCAGCAAACAACAACAGGACCAGAGAATCAGAAGTGTTTATGTACTGCAGGTCAGTAGCAGCACAACACACAAACAGGGAGACACATGGGAACACCTCCCGAGTGACTCTTCCAGCTGTGATCCCCCAGGGAAGGCACACAGGTGTCTGGGCCATGGCTCATGGCTGCTCCATGACAGAGGCAGCAAAAATCCACCAGTCCTACAGCACTTGGATCCATCATCCCCCATACTTCTAGCTCAAGGGGATCTCTGAGGTTTTTGTAGTGATGAAAATATGGAGTCGCAAACAAAGGACACACAGGTTCTATATCTCCTGGTTGCTACTCAGGACCTTCTGTTGTATGTAAGAATAACTAAAAAGAAATAAATCAATATTTGTGGTCTACCATGTCTAGCTGGTGTTTGTTCTGGGTGTTTGTTCATTCCGTCTTGCACCAATAATTTCTTCAGTGCTGACAATTAGCCACACATCAAACTATGTCACAGAATGTCCTTGGTAATTAATGCAATGAGACATGGGCGGCTCTGTGCCTGCTGCTACAGCAGCCTCATGGCAAGGAGTCCCAACTCCTCCACCAACACTGAGCATGAGGATGAAGACAGGCTGAAGGAGTTGGGGTTGTTCAGCCTGGAGAAGAGAAGGCTCAGAGGGGACCTTATAGTAACTTATCAGTACCTGAGGGGGTCCTACAGAAAGGCAGGGGAAGGAATTTTTAATATGATATCGGATGGGAGGACTAGAAACAACGGATGTAAATTGGAGGGGGGTAGATTTAGACTTGACATAAGAAAGAAATTCTTTACAGTGAGGGTGGTGAAGCACTGGAACAGGTTGCCCAGAGAGGTTGTGGACGCCCCCTCTCTGGAGGTGTTCAAGACCAGGCTGGACAAGGCACTGAGCAGCCTGATGTAGTGGGAGGTGTCCCTGCCTATGGCAGGGGGATTGGAACTCGATGATCTTTGAGGGCCCTTCCAATCCAAGCTATTCTATGATTCTATGATTGTATGATGAGCCAACCTGCAAACCAACCTCAGATCAAATCAAGACACTTTCCCAAACCATCAGCAAGCAAAACCATTACTGAAAGCACACAATGATATGCAGGATGGGCATGGACAATTCCCCAGAGAAGGCAATGCTGCCAAGAGGAGAGGGAATTCAGCTCCACACACAACCCTTGTCTACCACTGCCCTTCCTCCTCATAGGAGTGGCTTCCCAGAACGGAAGGAAGATCTCTCAGAGGACCAAGCCTGAGATGGGAATACTTAGTCAGCACAGAGAGCCTGAGGTCAAATCTGAACATTTGTCTCCTTGCCAGAGCCTCCATCTGACCAGCAGGACACAGGTCTTGGTGCCCTGCTGCAAAGTGCTGCCACATCAGCAGGAGGGGGCACAAGGAACACCATACTCTCAGTTACCTGACCATGGCTGTGGGTTTAAGATCCATGTGGGTAACCACAGCAGTTGAGGGCTGCCTTGCAAACAGGGCCAGCAGAGCTGTGAAGCCAAGCAACCCATCCCAACCACGGCTCCAAGCAGAGAGAGCTGCCAGAAGTCTTGCTCTCTGTGGGAAGCACAGCACTGTTGTCAGGTGGCTGCACACTCTCGCTACAGCCAGGACACCCTGTTCCTTCCACAGTGATCACAGCTTTGTTCTGGGAATCACTTTGGTTTCCCACAATGGATGTGACTACACAGAAGGCAGCTGTCTCCATGTCCAGCTCATGGCAGCAGGGGGTGACTGTCCAATTTTAAACACACCCCCAGCCCAAAGATACTGCGCTGCAGAGGTGTCAGGCCCAGAGCAGGTCATTGAGCATCATCCTCTCCCCAGTAATAGCACATCAGACCAGGGGAGAAGCCAATGCTCAGCGCCCTCAGCACATCTAGGGCTCACAGCCCTGGCCAGTCCCAGCCAGTCCTTTTTTCAGGACCTCAACAATGATGAGCAAGAATCCAGCAATTTTATTCAAGATAGATCTAAGATGAACAAGCTGATGGAAGTCACAGGAAAAATATATCCCAAAACCACAGAAAAGTGGGAAACACGCACTATGGAAGATGGCCACAAAGATGGTCAAAGAAGCGAAGGTACTGCCCTATGAAGACAGGCTGAAGGAGTTGGAGTTGTTCAGCCTGGAGAAGGCTCAGAGGGGACCTCATAGTAACTTATCAGTACCTGAGGGGGTCCTACAGAAAGGCAGGGGAAGGAATTTTTAATATGATATCAGATGGGAGGACTAGAAACAATGGATGCAATTTGGAAGGGGGTACATTTAGACTTGACATAAGAAAGAAATTCTTTACAGTGAGGGTGGTGAAGCACTGGAACGGGTTGCCCAGAGAAGTTGTGGATGCCCCCTCTCTGGAGGTGTTCAAGACCAGGCTGGACAAGGCACTGAACAGCCTGATGTAGTGGGAGGTGTCCCTGCCTATGGCAGGGGGGTTGGAACTCGATGATCTTTAAGGTCCCTTCCAACCCAAACTATTTCATGATTCTATGAAAGCAGAGCCTCCGCACAGGGTGGCAGACTGACACCTGAACAAGGCACTTGCCTTGAAACCAGAGCCTGGCTGCCTCTTGTAAACAGGCATAGTCCTGACGCTGCCTTTTCTCTGCGTTTTTGGAACTGTTCCACTTCTATAAAGTTCTGAAACCTTAAAACTGAAGGCATTCCGAGGGTACTGGTGTCGCTGGCCATGTTTACCATCAGCCCTCTCCGACTGCCTTGTAAACAATCGCTTCCCGCTCCCGTTGTGTAATGACCCGAAGAGCAAAACAAGCTGTATTTACTTTCTCCAGCCCAGCGATCCCAGCCCTGACCCAGAGCAACTGCGTGTGCTGCCAGACCTTCTCTCCTCCTCCTCCTCCGACCGCGCAACACAGACCAGTCAGCGGCGAGAGCGAAAGGGCAGAGGAAAGTGCACAGAAACAGGGAGCACCCGACTCCCTGCCCCCCCTCCTCCCCTCCCAGGCTATTTTAATCCTGCTTTCTTTCAACTTCTCCCAGCCTCGGATTTTGTTTTCCTTCTGGCTCATGCAAAGGCTGAGCAACCCGCCCAGGCAAACCAGGCTCCTCCTGACCCATAATAAGCTGATTCTCGCCACTTTAACGGCGGGTGGGTACCAGGGGTGTGATTCAGGAGTTTGTCGCTTTTAATAAAAGCACAACAGGGAGTCAAACACATGCCCCAAAGGCACCCAGGCTTCATTTCATTCTTGTTTGTGCACATTCACTGGGCTCAGTGGCCTGGCAGGAGGAGGCAGGGGAAGCACTGAGCCCAGAAGGGCTGTGCGAATGAATTACCAAATATTTACAGTTTCCAAGAGAGCACGAAACGGTTGGATCAGCAGCTCCGTAGGGAAAAGCCTCAGTTTTGAAACTCGCAACGGAAACATACCCTCACCCGTGTTTGGGCAGTATCTGACACAAACTGAGCCCTTTTTAGGCAAGAACACAAGGATTTCAGGCAAATAAAGCTCAACAGATGCCCTCTTCCCCCACCCAGGACATAACCCCCGCGTCAGGCTGCTCTGCCGGGGCCAGCTGGCAAAGGTCGAGAGGGACAGCAGCTGATGTTTTCTCAGATTTCACTATCAGCCTGTCGACCAAATCTGGGACCTCCCAGGGTCACCTCCGTGTCACCAGAGCTTTTGACACAGGAACAGGTACAACGTAACTCAAAATGCTCAGAGACTGCACCAAATCTTTGGAACCACAACTACGGAGACGGGGCGCAAGGAGAGTAATTGCTGGTGAGGTCACCGCGCTCCGAGAGCCAGGAATGTAAAGCTGGGAACAGGGAGAGCAAAACATCGACACCGGCCTCTCGGCTCCAGCCTCACCCAGAGCCCCCAGTCACCTCGGGGGGACGTGACACGGGGGTGACAGCTCGGCGGGGGGTGGTTGGAGAGCTCAGCCCTACCCTGCCCGGCCTCTCGCTCCCACAGCTCGGTCATTCCGGGGTGGATTCCCCGAGCGAGTCCCTCCCCGCCGGAGAACGACCACCTGCCCGAGGTGAAGCACAGACCCGCGGAGCGCCCCGCACACGGCCGGACTCGGGGGAGCTCTAATGTCGGCCCACGGCTCCCGCTGCCGCAACCGCCGGGCCCCGCACCGAGCCCATCCCAACCGAAGCACGGGAGGGGACGGGCGGCCCGGCCAGGATGACATCACCGCGCGGCGGCTGAGGTACCGCCGCCCCCCGGGCCC
>VZTY01019390.1:105729-116658 GCA_013400935.1 Turnix velox
CCCGGGCCCTTCCCGCCGCCCACCCTCGCACGGCGGAGCCCGGCAGAGCCTCCGGGAGCGGAGAGAAGGAGGAGGCGCGGGCTCACCGAAGGTGCGGCGCTGCTTGAAGGGCCGGTCGGAGGGCATGGCGAGCGGGACGGCCGGGCCGGGGCGCGGATGCCGGCGACGGCTCGGTCTGACGGCGCGGCCTGCGCTGGGGCTGCGGCGGAGCCCGGCGGTGACGTCACCGAGCACTCCCAGGGGCGGGGCTGGGCACGGTCCCGCCTTCAGGCGGCGGCGGGAGTTGGGGGGTGCGGGTGGCGCTCAGACCCTCTGAGGGGTGGCTGTCTCCCGCCGGCTCCAGTCGTTTCGAGTCCCATCCAGCCCGGCTTTGAACGCCTCCAGGGCTGCGGCAGCCACAGCTCCTCGGGGCAGACGGGGCCGGGGGCTCACTCCCCTCGCAGCAAAGAGTTTCTCCCCCAGATCTCGTTTTGAGAGTAAAACGCTCCTCGCTTCCCTCCCTGCTGCTGGTCCCTGCCCATGTCTCCCTCGTGGGAACCAGAAAGCCGCCTCTGCCCCCGCACTTCGGAGGCCCGGCCTCCTCCTCCTGCTGTGGGCGCGGAGGGGCCGAGTGTGAGGAGAGCAGCCTCCAGGAGCTGGGGCTGTCCGGGCTGAGGGAAGGGCAGTCAGTGCCTCCGCGGCTTCTCCTGCCGCTCCCACCTTCCAGCCTCTCCTCAGTGTCTCCGCACCGGCGGGCACCGCAACTGTGTGAGGCCGCAGAAAGGAGGCACCTCGGGAGATGCTGACACAGACCCTCCCGCCACGGGCTGTCCGAGAGCTCTCCGGACTGACCTCACACTGACCGGGGGCCATTTGCAATGTCCATGGCTACCCCCATCACCCAGCGAGCCTTCCCCGATATATCCAGAGCCACTTCCATGCTGAATATTTTAAAGACCGCAGCACAACTACAAATAGGGCAGGCTATTCCTGGAGCTGCCGTAAATAAGTCAGAAAACAACCACAAACAGAATGTCAGCATCTCGCCGAGAGCCATCTTTAATGTTTCTCCCCAGTCAGAAGAGCTGCTCTGCTGGAGCCACACTTTGCAGGGAGGTGGCACGAAACACGAGGGAACACAAAATGTTCAAGTATCAATCACAGCCTTGTTAAAAAGAGATGTGAAAGTTAAACCTATTAGAAAAATGATTGAAGTATTGAAAGTGGCACCAAGTAGAACAAAAATACACATAATTACAGTCAAACAAAGTTTTCTCTTTGTAGTTTCCTTCACAGGAAAGGAAACAATTACTATTATGGCTGACTTCATGGATGTTCCTCGACTAAGCAGTAATAACAGTTGATCAAACACATGCTGATCAGGAACTGTAAACTCTTCAGATTCACTTTTATAATCAAGAAAGGTAGAGACTTCAATTTCCAATGTAATAAGGGAAAACACCAATATGGAATTAGACACAGCAAGTTAGAGACTGTATCCTCAGGCCAAAGGATTTCTCCATTGTTCTAAAGCATTCACACCTTTCTGATGAGAAGCATGAGGGATCTTTCTAATTCAATGATTTGATCCCTGATTCTATCCACACAGGCCTCGGTGCAGGACTGGGGCTGGAATTGTGTTGATTACTCATAGTCCTGCAGTGGGAGCGAAGACACTGATTCATGGAGCTTCTCAGCATGTTAATGTACTTTTAAAAATAGGGCATGGATCAAAGCTTTACTTCTAATACAAGAGAGTATGATTTATACACTTCTTTTAAGCTCTCCCAAAAAGTCTTGCACATGGATGGTAGTATCTCTCCTGTCTGTTCTTACTGAAGTCATTGGCAAAATTCTTTATTTCAGGAGGAGGACTTCAGATCCAAACCCCCTGCATCAGTCAAAGATTTTAAGGAGATGGAAGGAACCAGCTGTACCAACCCAGCCCCTTCAAGCTGTCTCAATGCCATTCGGGATCAAGGAGCAGCTTTAAGAGTTCCCACAGGATGAAAAGCAAGCACCCCTGGATGCTCCCTGCAGGAATCCTGTCCTGCTGCTGAAGGAAGGGTATTTTTATCTCCAGAAGGGGTGTCGCTGCCGCGGCAGCGTGAGGGCTCCCAGCCCGCACTCCCCGCGCTGCTGCGGGGGGAGCTGCTGCTCTGTGACCAAGCCCAACCCGTGCGGGTGCAACAACCTGTGCCAGGCATCCCTCGGGACAAAGCTCTCCATCGCAGAAAGGGTAAGAGAAGACCAAACATAAACAGCAGAGCGCTGTGTCACCACAGCTCAGACATCTCAGGTGGAGGAATTGCTGCTGGAACAAACACAAGCTGGAGCAGCTTGAAGGAGGTGCTTTGAGACCCATGAAAGATCTACAAGGCCAGCTTTTGCCATACTGATATATCATCACCTCCATTCCTCTGCCAGGGCCTTTCCTCTGAGCAGAGTCAGCAAGAGAGCACATCCTTGGGTCTGAAGTCCTGCAGGTCCTTCAATTAGCTCGGTGATACATGAGTTGTTTTCTGTATCTCAACAGCAGATGCTTCCTCTGCCTTCAGAGAGGGATCTATCAAAAGCAACTTCTCCAGGACAGCAAGAGGCCAGTTTCTAACCACAACACTGAGCAACTCCAAGGCAGAGATCACAAGGGTTACTCAAGCCTTTAAGCTATCTCTTCCAGCTTTCTGGCTAGGAAAGGGGCCTGGAACCATAATGCTTACATTGCTCTTCTTCTTGAATTGAGCTATGATTTTACCATATGAATAACTGGGCAACAGACTCAGCAAATGCAGCACAAGCAGAACTTCATCCCAGCTTTTTCTTCACCATAACTCAGGAAAGGCGAAATCCTTCCAGCCTGAGCTCCAACTCAAATTGCTGGGTCTTTCTGATACTCCTGAGTCAAAGAGGACACTTTTTCTCCATAGCAAGTGCTTAAATGGATGTTCCTCTTCAGCTTCATCCATTCCTTTACTAACAGAAAACTGGTATGTTAGTGTAAAGGGAGCACCAGCACAGGCAAGACTTTGCCCTGACCAGGTGGATTTGCCAAGTTCTTCCAGATTCCAAACCCAGCTTCTTCAAGAGCCCTTTATTCAAAGTGAGCGCCTTTCAAGTCCAACAGCTAACAGCTTTTATTTGCAAAGGCATAGAACAATTGGCAATAGTCTGAGAGGCAATGGTTTGAAACTTGAGCAGGGCAGGGTTAGATGAGATATTAGGAAGAAGTTCTTACCCCTGGGGATGGTGAAGCACTGGCCCACTTGCCCCAAAGGAGTGATGGAGGCCCCATCCCTGTAGGCATCCAAGGCTAGCCTTGCTGAGGCTCTAAGCAACCTTATGTAGTGCAGGATGTCCCTGTCACTGCAAGGGTTGGACTGGATGGCCTTTGAAGGTTCCTTCCAGCTCTGTGATTCTATGAATTAAATAACAGCAGATGCCATGTGATGATCTGCAACTGCCTCAAGTGCAGTGCCTGTTTTCATACCCTGTTCACTGGTGCAATGGCCTGACAAACACCTGCCATGTGAGTTAGGTGTCCACTTTCTATAACTAGGAGTGGGTTGTTCACATCAGTCACTTCTCAGCATAAAACCTGACTCCAGGACTGTACCAGTTTAGCCTGTTCAGACACAAGCTGATGGGAAAAACTGTTTATAGCAGAGTGAGGGCTGACAGGGAGTCACAGCAACTGCCAGACACTTCAAAACACTGAACACCCTCACTCACATGCTGCAGGACTGACCATTTCACAGGTATCAATGTTGCCTACTTTCACAGTCATAAACTTTACCTAAAATTTTAGACAGTCTACAAGTTAATGCCAGTCTGAAAACACAGAGAAAACAAGCACTGAATGTACAGGTTAGCTCTGCTGTTAGAGCCACCACACACCCACTTCACCACTCTCTGCTCTAAAATCCAGAAAAGTGGTAAATCAACTCCAGTTGCCTGGAACAGCCCCCATTCTGCTGGGATCTCCTGCAAATCCTTAGTTTGCTCCTCAGTGCAAAACTGGATAATACCTGATGTTCCTACCACTGCTGGTGACTTTGGAAAAGCAGGGCTGATCATGGGTTATACCTCCCATAGGCAAGTTAGGAGTGATCCCTCACCAGCACAAGCAACAGCATCCTCTAACAAAACTGCAGTTTCTCAGTCAAGGTTCTTTCTTTAGCTGTAGGTGTGTTCCTTGTCTCTGCTCAGATCACTGCGCAGTGACACATGGAAATTCCAGGCTGGTGACACACTTGTGTCACAAACAACCTGAAGCCAGATGTGCGAGGAGGCTGGAGCATCAGTAGCTCCCAGCACAGTGCTTTCTGCTCTACCTGCATCCAGCAAATAGAGTGTGCAAAGAAAATGCAGTGTGAGACAACGTGCATCACTTCTGTATCTGGACTGGGACCTTCTGCACATCAGCAAGACTCCACAGGACAAGTCAGATTTGTGCCTGCAACTCATAAGATGAGTAACTTCAGTGCAGACAAGTCTGCACCAGTTCTTCAGCTCTGCACACAATTACAAAGCTCTTTCAAGTTTACAAAAAGAATCCCTTTATTATTTCAGAGGAACCAGATGATCATCTCTTCATCCTTACTGGCCACCAATAAAAAATTACTGCAGGAAGATCCCAGATCAAAGTGACCACTGAACGGTGACACAGTGAAAGCTCCATTGGCATCCATGGCCTTCCTTGGCCACAGCAATGCTCAGAAACACACAGAGAGTGGTAGCAAAAGGCAATTACAAGCTACACATACACTCAGACTAAATCCTTGTTTGGAGCAAGCAACAGATGAGTAAAAATAGTCCTTTGAAGGGTCTATTTTTTTCTTAAAGAAATAATAACTGAAATCTTCAGAAGGAAAACATAACAAAACCAGTCACTGATGACACCCTTTAATTCAATACAGCCAGTCTTTTTCAAAGTAACTTGGAAACCTGACAGAAAGAGACAGAACCAGAGGATGGGCAAATGTCATATTTAAAGTCATTCCAAAATAACAGTGTAAAAGTGTAACTTAAGCAGTGGTGACTGAAGCACAGGAATGTACAGAGAATAATCTTTTTTAGAACATTACTAGTTTTATTATATTATCTTCTTAACTATTAAAAGAATCTGTTGCCACTTTTTACTGCCTGATTCTGATTCCCTAACTCCTCTTTCCAATGACTTGTGATACAAGAAAAAAAAAGCTACGTTTAATGTTTGTAAACAACAAAACCACTTGCTTTTGTTTTTCCAGACTTCAGTGAAGTGGCACAGCAGAGTTAACACTAATGCTCTATTCTTTACCTTTAAATTAAAAAAAACCCAAAACCCAACAGCTGGGCTAAGGGGAAAACCAGGCCAAGTCAGTGTAATCATTCAGTTGGATTCTGGATGACAATCAGGAAGTAGTCTTTATCTGGAGAGGGGAAAAAAATAGATAAATTATTTAATTGCTGATAATTATTCACAGAAACAGTAAATTTCAACATCTTTTCCTCTCTTGCTGACACATGGTGGGAACTGCAGAATCCCAACATTCATCCTCAGTGAGCAGAACAGGCCTGGCATGTCATAGAATCATAGAATAGTTTGGGTTGGAAGGGACCTTAAAGAACATCTACTTCTGACCCCCCTGCCACAGGCAGGGACACCTCCCACACTGATTTCATCAAGGCTTCCTGAGAAAATGTCTTAACTGTAGAAACTGCACGTTCCCAAACCAATTCAATGGACCTCTATTTCTGTCCAGGAAGAGACAGAAAGTGGCACATAAAATGATGTAGCCAAAGCAGGAAGAGCAGGACAAACATTTCCTTATCCCCCCGCAGGCTGCCAGGCTGCTACTGCGTTTAGATGAGACATGAGGAGGAAATTCTTCCCCTTGAGGGTGGTGAGACACTGGCCCAGGTTGCCCAGAGTGGTGCTGGAGGCCCCATCCCTGTAGGCATCCAAGGTCAGGCTTGCTGAGGCTCTGAGCAACCTGATCTAGTGCAGGATGTCCCTGTCACTGCAGGGGTTAGACTGGATGGCCTTTGAAAGTCCCTTCCAACCCAACATATTCTATGATTCTCTGCTTATTCTTCTTTAAAATCACAGGCTGCCTCAGCGTAAACCCAGAGACCCCACCTGCCTCCAGCAGTCCCTGAGGACTACTGCTCACATGGTCCCACCACAGTGCACACACAAAGCTGATTTCCTGCCACCTTAATGAAACCTACTCATCTCCTTGCTTCCCATTTCATAATTGGATGAGATACTGAGAGCTCTTCCTGAAAAAAGGTTGCTGCTGTTACATTCTGTGTCTCACAATTACAGACACAAAATGTTCTATGACTTTTCTTTGAACTGCAAAATCTATGAGACTGTTTTGCTTTATCCCTCAGTCTGCAGAGCCAAAGAGAGATTGCTCTCAGAACACGCTCCTTCCCAGCTCTTGTGGTTTTACATGGAAAAACATGAAGCACAAGAGACCACACCAAGCTCTCAAACACTACTTGGCAGCTTCCACTGTGATAAACATAAAATCACGGAAGTTTGGGTTGGAGGGGACCTTAAAGATCATCCAATTCCAATCCCCCTGTCAAGGGCAGGGACACGTCCCACTAGATCAGGTTGCTCAGTACCTCATCCAGCCTGGCCTTAAACACCTCCCTCCAGGGAGGGGGCATCCACAACCTCTCTGGGCAACCTGTTCCAGAGTCTCACCAGCCTCACATCCATTATTCCTAGTCCTGCCATCCTGGACCCTATTAAAAAGTCTCACCCCTGCCTTTCTGTAGTCCCCTTCAGATACTGAAAGACTACTAAGAGGTCCCCCCAGAGCCTTCTCTTCTCCAGACTGAAACATGATATGAGGAAAGTGATTTCCCACATTCAAACATAAAAAAGCAACTTAGGGGAATACAAAAGCCTTCAACTCCGCAGAAAGCAAAGCAGATTCTTTGAAAAGAAGAAATTCCACCACATGAATAAAAGCAGCAAACAGAGCCTTTTTCTCTGTGACAGTGACAGCCTCCTAAGAAAAGGCCTCTGCTGGATCCCCCGACCCCTGCTCCACCCCAGGGCTGTACCTGGTGCAACCATGATCTCATTTTTCTTGGAGCGGATGCGCAGGAATGTCAGGTCATTCTGGGGATCAATGTCTCGCACGGTGCTCCTGGCCTTCATGATGAAGCTGTGCATGAGCCCGGCATACTGAATGGTTGTGGAGTTGTCCATTGTGCTTTTGATGGGAATGCCTGCAAGAAACAGGGGACAGCAAGGGACAGTGACACAACTTCAGAACTAAGCCCACCATGGGCATGGCCAGGTCCAGCTGTCACCACATCAGGGAGTGTTCTTCCTAAAAGTTTTAAAGAACATGAACAGAAGAAAGATGTGCAAAGTCCCAGATCTGGAAACATGGGTGCAGGTGAGAACTGTTCACCCCCAGTAGCATTAATGTTTTTTCATTTATTTGTTTATTTATGATATTTATAAATAGAAATAACTAACTCTGGAGGGAGAAAGGAAATACTAATGTTTCAGTGCTGCTCTGAACCTTTCAGGAAGGTTCCTGAACATCCCAGTTAAAAGCCATTAAGGAAAGCCAGGCAGGGTGGGTGCTGATGACAGGAGACATCAGCTGCTGCATCACACAGCATCAAAGCTGAACCTCTGACATTGAGCCACAGGAGTCAATGCAGTCCTGTGAGGTCCCCCATTCAGTTCCTGTGCAGACACAGACAGAGATCTGAGGGCAGAGGTTCCCCTCTTAGACTTCTCCTACCCACTGGATATGTTTTCCCATAGGAAGCCAGCCAAAACTCAGCTCATGTGTCAAAAGAACACAACAGCCAACTACCAAATACTGGCAATGACTCCAGGAGGAGACCACAAGCTCATGTGTCTGAGAAGGAATAGAGCATGAGAGAGCTGAGAAGCCACTTGAGTCTACCAGGCAGCAGTATCCTGCACATGCAGAGCAGGGAGACTTGAGATGTCACGAGAGATTTCAGTGCTGCTGAGAAAGGCTATGACAGAATAGTCTCAAACACTGGTGGAGCTCAAAAATTTATAAGCTTTTGCAATTTAGTTTATTTATTAAAATAATAAACTGAGCTTGCAGAAAAGGGAATTCAGTTTTGTCCTGTAGCCCAACTACTGCTCATCTGCTTTGGCTACAGGCAAATCTTCACTAAAGACAGACTGAAATGTAAATGCAAGTCATAAATTCAGCATGTCCACCACAAGGTGTGTCTCAGAGAACAGGGAGAAGCAGTACCTTCAGAATTCACCACAATGATTCCTTGCACTCCTTTCTGGCTCTGAATGCGCTTCAGTGTTTCCTCCACCTCAGCCTGCAAACAGAAACCAACAGATGCTTACAGCTGCTGTTTGCCTCCCACCACAGCTCTGCAATAATGTGATTCAAAGTGAGGTTGCACCAAGACGATTCAAATGGGTATTACTTACACCTTTCTGCACACCAAAGTGTCTGTGCTACTCAGGATCACCTTTTCTGCTGCTTTCCTTTTGTCTTCACTCTTGGCTCATCTGTGATTATAAGCCTGTGGCAGTTTGGAACTCACATTCTGTGTGTTCCACAGAATTGGAAGGGACCTTCAAAAGCCATCTAGTCCCACCCCCTGCAGTGAAAGGGACATCCTGCACCAAAACAGGTTGCTCAGAGCCTCAGCAAGCCTGGCCTTGGAAGTCTCCAGTGACCTCCACCACCTCTCTGGGCAACCTGGACACCTTCATGGGAAGAACTTCTTCCTAAACTCTCCTCTAATCTTTGGTCTCTCCTTCTCCCTGATCCTCCTACATCAGCTCCTTACTTTGTGCTCACAGCTGGCAGACCCCTCAGCCAGACTGCTGCACCTGAGTTGCCAAGCAACAACTAGGTATGGAAAAATACATGGAATTTATGAAAAAAGTAGGAAAAAACCTTAACACTCTGGATACAAGATACATCCCTTCTGTGAAATGAATGTTTAGAGCAATTACAAATAAGAAAAACACAGGGGACAAAATAAACTGTATTTATTTATAGCTATGATTCGTGCTGGGATGGCTACAGGATTAGAATCTCCAGCACTAATTCATAACTTTACAAAAGCAAAATAAAAAGGAAAAAATGAAAATCAAAGACCAAGGAAGTATTGCCTTTGCCTTCTATGTACAGATCACTATCAAAACAACTTCAGAAAAGCTGTCAAACCCTTCTGCATGACTTCCATTGCTACAAGTTATTAATCAAAACCTAACTATGGGCTATCCAAGAGGGTTCTAAAACCTCAGCAGCTGAGCTGTTTTCCACAACTGGGGAAATATTTGGCATATCTTGTTCCTATTAAAGGAAACAGTCATGCAGCATCTTTCACACTTCAAAGACAGAGTCCTACAGGAGCAAGCAAGGAGGAAAAACAGGAACCACCTGAACTTGGGAAGGCAAGAGCTGTTTGGGGTGTTTGGACAAGGCAAAATGTCTGTCTGGGGTGCTGTGAACAGCCCTCTCTCCACTCCACCCTGCAGCAAACCAGCCCAGTCACATTCTAAGCCCTGTCCCCTGGAAAAAGGGCTCATCCAACAACCCAATAAGGCCATAGAACAAGCAGCAAACTTCCCACAGAGTGTCACCAATGTCAGCAGCTTGCAGTAACAGGCTGCTGGTAACAGATGGCACCACCTGAGCTTGTCTTTACGAAGGAGAGTTTTTCTCCCTTATCCAGAGCCCAAAAATTCAATCTTTCCAACAAAACTCTGAATTACTTGTAAGTGTTAGACTATTTTCAAATGGAATATGCTGAGAAGTACACTGGCACACTGTTAAGTCGGAAATTATTTACCTCTTACTAGAAGTATATAAGCCCTGACACATCAAACACTTTCTTCACGGAAGCCTATTTAGATGCACAGAACAATACAAATCTTTTATTGCTTCTAACAGCCAGGTGACACTTGAACTCATGGGGCAGATGATGTGCTCCAAGGGCTTCTTGTTGCTGACATGGGAAGGTCTCACCCTCCCTGCTCCTGCTCCCTGGCACAAATGCATTTCACACACTGGCTGTGGGGCTTGCCCAACATCTCCAATTTGACTCAGTGGATCAGCAAAAATATTGCTGAAAAAAAAAAATTGCTGTCTTTCACTCATGAAAGGGACAAAAACTACCTTAACATAGGGTGGAATAGAAATAAATGGGGAAGGAGAGGTCCATTCCCTAAAGGGGAAGAAATAGTCCCCCATCACTAATTTGCTCTTGTGCAACCTCTATCGTTACAATTGAACACCTTTATTTTCCTGTTTTCACCTAGCAAGGTTCAACTCCTAGGATCCTACAAAGATGAATTACAACCTAGGTCGGTATTTATTTCTTTAGAAGATTTTCCCCACCTATTTTGATCCTAATCTTTAAGCAACACGCACCAGCCAACAGCACGTTTGAACGGGGAGCAACCTCCCATACAACAGCAAGGAAACGAACAGGATGGAGAGGAAAGAGTTTCAGAGGAGGAAACAGTTGCCTTAGAGACGCCTCAGCGCTGGGATCTGTAACCCGGCAGCAGTAACAAACAAACCTTCCCCTCTCGGCCTCCGCTGAAACCAGCGGCAGGGTCACGGCACCGAGACACTCCCAAGGCCCGCTATTCCGGGGCAGAATCCGGGGTGGGCTGAGCCCTCCTGGCGAAATCCCTCTTCCCTTTCCCCCCCGACAACAAGCAGCGGCCCCGGAGCCACAAGCCAGGGGAGAGCGAGCGGCTTCTCTCATCGAGGAGGCCCCGGGACCGCTCCCCCCCGCATCGCCCAGCGCCTGCAGCGAGCAGGCTACCGGCGGCAGCGCCGACCAAGCGCTCCCCCCAGCCCACTACCCCGGTACCCCCGCACCCACCATATCCAGCCGCCGCCTCAACGCCCCGTCACGGCTCCGCGCGCCTGCGCCGAGCGCGGCCAATCAACGGGCGGAGAGAGG
>VZTY01019391.1:0-41394 GCA_013400935.1 Turnix velox
AAGTTTTAAAGTAGTTGAAAGTTCCAATCTGATTGTTCATGGTTCTCAATTCTAGATGTTTTTTGTTTAAAAATTTTATTTAAAATTGGAAAAAATATTAATGCAGAATAAATGTGAAATGAAGCATTTTTAGAGATTAAGGAACTAAAAGTTGTTTGACTTCTAAGTATGACAGATGGAAAAAAAGACAGACTCTTTCCAGATCAGTCAGACTAGTGTGATCTTCTCTGCAAGAAGACTCCGCACTATCTGATTAAGAAAGTCTCGTATCCGGTTCTCACATACTTTCTTCTAGATGATGTGTTCTGCTTCAGTCAGTAGAAGTGTTATTGCCATGATGGTTCAGACATCAAAATTTGGATTTGATTAGCTGGTGCTGATTCACTAACCACTTTCAGATCTGAAAGTGACATCAGAATGCCACCAAGCATCAAGAGAAGGTTTGAATTGCTCTTCCTGGAGTAACATACACCATAGAAAAGGCAGGTAGCAACATCTACAAACATTTAACACATCACTGAGTAGCTGCATTAACCTGATCCTGAATGTGAGACATCATTTTTGCAGTCAGATAAAACACATTCAGATCAAATCAGTTCCAAGAATGCAGAGCTATGTACTCCTGTCCTCAGATTATCACTGCCTAGAAGGAAAGAAAGGACATTGCCCAGCTAGCTGGGAAATTTTAGAAAACAATGGTACCTGGCCATCGAAGTTAGGCAGGACCCAGAGGCTTTTCAAAACTTTGATAAATAGAGTCCATATGTCTTCGATGAATGGAAGGTGGAGACAGTGCCTTGGCCCATTCTTCAAAGCATTCCCCCTTTCTGACTAGAATTGCTTTGGTCTTGCCTGCATTCAACTTGAGCCAGCTGCTCTTCATCCAAGAGTTTATTTCCTGAAGGCATTCCAAAATCCTATGGCCAATGCGAATACACTGCCAGATTAGACCATCTAGTAACCCTGTCTGCCCTCAAAACCTCTGAACTGCTGAAGTATTAGCACCTACATGGCTCAGCTGAGATTACAGCCCATTCAGATTACTCACAGGAAGGCAAATCTGGATGAAATTAATAAACTAAGAGCAAAGGCAATGGGGATATAAGACAGCAACAGAGTTCCTAGGAGTAGGGCAGGAGCATTAGGCAGAGGTCATGCTGCCACTACTCCAATACTTCCCTTCAAACTAACATTATAAATGATAAACATATTAACTCCATTTCACAGTTTCTGTATCCTGAGAATGACTCTTACAATCCTTTCTGTCCTCTGGAAATCCAAGGTTTTCCAAGTGAGATCATTTTAACAACTGAAATTATTTGCACTAACATTATTATACTGATGTTTTGTGGAAGACCTGCTTTTATGAAAATATTGACAGTGTCTCTAAACATACTCCAACAATATTTCTGTAATCAGACTTTTTTTTTTCTTCCTGGTGATTTCTTGAAAGCTTTTGTATTTTTAGATCAGAAACAACCAGTGTGATTGACCAGTCTGATTTCCTATATAACATAAATTATAAACCATCTACCATCTTCATAAATTGCTCTGTCAAGCTAAATATTCTAGCTCAAGTAGTCTCCCAGATCTTTGGCAAAATGGAAAGGCATTCTTGTGGTCTGCATTAAGAGCACACAAAAAAAAAAAAAAAAAGAAAAAAAAAAACACCCTAACTCTTGTAAACTCTTGTATTCTAGTTCTCACACATGCATTGCACTCAATATCACACATTCTTCCTGAATTTTGCACACTGTATTTTCCTATCTGTCTCATAGAATTAAATGTCAACCAGTCAGCTAAAGCCTTCATGAATTAATGTTCACATTGTGCACAGATTAATCATTATCAGATGCAACTTTCTTGTCATTCTTATGGTTTAACTCATCAAAATTGAGAATGAGAAGAAAGCTAGTGTAAACCTAACACAACAAAGTTACAAAAAATTTCCCATGTCTGCCTACTGCTGTTACATCTTTTCATGAGAAATTCATGTTTTGTCCTTCAGGGGAGTGGTGAAGAGACACTCTAAGGCCTTCCATGCATCAGGTCAGGTGAACATTAGCTTCACCTTTCTTGGCACCTCTTCAACTAACATCCAAGCAGGACCACAGACATATGGATCCTCATTAGCACTCTCTTCCATATTTTGAGTCACAAGGGAGACATATCCACATTGTGATCCCCAGCAGGTATGCAGATATCCAAGCATACAGTACCTTCTGACACCACCTCCTTGTTCCTGTCCTGTTTATTTACACATGTTCCACATTGTAACAGGAAAAGACCTGTTGAAATTACTACACTACTTGTGGATTTTTTCTATGCCTGAAAAACAGCACATCTGCATGCAAGTAGCAATCAATTTTTCTGGACTCTCTAACTGGAGAAAAAAATAGCTAATCTCCATCAGTAACTGAGAATAGACAGGTTTTACTTTTTGCTTTTTTAATTATTAATTTTCATGTTTGTTTTTTTTTTGTTTGTTTACAAATGGTGTTTTATTTTTCCTATTGTCTCATGAGGTCAAAATTTAGCACTTGAAAAACTGGGAGAATTGGCAGTCTTGATGATTGGTCATCAGAGTTTTAAGTCAGTCCCACAACAAACATATTATATGATCATTATTCATGTTGATGATTTCTACTAGTAAGAAGCTGGGAGCAGAATCAGTCTATCTTTACGAATAAACAGCTTTCAACAGTTTATAATCAGCCAGTGGACAAGATAACATAGAATGACTGCATAACTTCCATCCCTCTGCATTTGGATGAAAAAATAAATGGAAATGGCTTTCTAAATAGATATATTTCCCACTTTACCCCAGCCAGTTGGAGAGCCAATATGATTTTTGTTGTGTCTAGTAATGGCTTTTGGATGGCTTTTTGGGTCTCATTTATTTCCTATATATTTGACATAGATCATTCTCAATATTTTGGATGAGAAAAGAACCAGGAATGTCATTAACTTTATAAAGCATAATCATTAATGCTATGGTGGGCCTCTGATATTAGCCTTCCCCTAACTGGCACTGTTTCAAGGTCACTGTTAGGGCAATAGATGAGCCTTCTTGACCAAAGCTGAGAGCAAGAGTAAAGGATGGAACTCCTCTAAGCCATTAACTGTCATGGCTATAGTACTATAGTATACTGCTCAGGGATTTCGTGGGCTTTATTATACAAGAAGCAATTGAGTAATAAACATAATTATTCCAAGAGATATCACAGATCAGGAACAAGAACACAATCTCAGTAAAACCCCTGAAGTACAATTCTGTGTGAAGTCCATAACCATTGTTAATAAATGTGCTTTTCTTTTTTTTCCTTCTCCTGCTCCATCACTCCCACCCTCTACAAGATTTTTATCATGTTTTTGCAGAAGGGTAGGAGAATTCTGATTCCCTTAGCTACATTAAATTTATGTTTAGAGAACAGACTGAATGAAAATCCTACTTCCAAAGCACCTCCAACTTTGCAGGAATATGCACTGAGCTTCAGACTGTCATGGCCCATCCATGCTTTGTTGTAACACAGCAAAGTTCAAAAAGGGACAAAATTGATGGCTATTGGCTAAACAAAATGTTTGGTTATGAATGGCTAAAGGACAGATGTCCGCTGCAGAAAAGCTATACAAGACTGGCACAATCTCAGAGACCTTTGTAGGGCCAAACCAGAGCTACACAGAGCAGAAGCAGAATTTGGAACAGGAAGCTGGCAGAATTTACCTACATCTCAATGCATTTTTCCACCTGGGCATTCCTACCTGATACTTTCCCCTTGAATAATAAAATTTTCAATGTATGATGGTCTCAGTTTGCTCTCTCATTCCTTACTTTCCTTCCTGCAAGTGCTGTGATCACTGGAAATAATATTAAAAGTTCAAATCCTGAAAACACTTAATGCCATGATTAATTTTTACAGCTTAAGGAAATAAAAGATGACATACAGTAATTCCACTTATTCATTCAACTGACATCAAGCATTGTTAAGCCAGTACAATATTCAAATAAGAATAGTGAGCTCATATTCTCGAGAGCATGGAGCATTCAGGTCCAGAATCAAGAGGGACTCTCTGAATCACACTTCTGCTTAATCTATAGTTGGCTCTTTTAGGAATGTATCAGCAGTTTCCTTTACACTTTGTTACTAGCCAATAAAAGTGAACTGAATTTCAGTGCAACATATATTGCCTAACCTAAAGCAACTAAGCATTGCTGTACAAGGGGGACTGCTCTCAAGATGAGGACTATGCAATACTTCACAGTCAAAGTGTTTTTCAGAGAAAAATGCAGATTAGCCCATAAAAACATAATTTCACAAATTAAAATGCTTTCATAGGCATTAAAAAAAGGTTCAAGTTCTTAGGGGCTGAAGATCTGTTTCAGTATTTTCCTGTCTGTTATAAAATCAATGCTGAGTCTTTTTCAACTGAAAATTCATTTTCTCTGAATATAGTGAAAAGCAATTTTTGTAGCGGGGAATTTAATTAATATTGCATTTTGTGTCTTTTTTTCCAACTTGTCTCATTAAAAACACCAAGGTGTCAAGACCTCCAGTGAGCTGGAAAATACGTTATACACAGAGGTGCAGTTGTGCCAGTTGGGAAGTATTGCAAATACTGTGAAGCATGAACTCTGAGAAGTTTGGAAGAGTGCAGAAGTAATTCAGCATGCCTGTCTGAAATGCCGGCATAGCAGGAGGATTTTCAGTTTGAAGGATCAGATTGCATTGGACTTGCTCACACAGATGGGCTGGCACTCACTTGGAGACGCCCCGGTGAATCAATGGAACAACTTTGGTAACTCACTTGCTAATGTAAACGAAATGTGTGGCTCCACATTTTAAGTTTACTCCTGACTGAAGCTAATTCAAGTAACAATAATTAGCTCCTTTTCTCTCAAATGTCAAACCACAACATTTGCTCTTCTGCCTCTGTTGCCACCAAAACAACAACAACAAATCTTCTCAACCATGTGATGTACCTTGAGCAAAATGTTTAAGATAAAAAAAGATAAGAAAGAGCTTCAAAACCACTCTAAGAGGCAGCAGAATGACCTCAGATCCTGATTCTGTAAACATATTCTGACCTTTCACTCACGTGGATCACTTCACTAACTTTAATAAGACCATCAATGCAAACAGACTGGTTCCCAGGTGCTCACAAGTTAACAGTGATGGACCATTATAGAGCATTTTATAGCCCTAACAGAAATACCTCAGTCTTCTGTGGTCCCCAAGATCTCTAAGAGCATCCCTAATATCTCATCCTCTGTGGAGAATAATTCTTTCACTATGGAGGGCTCCTGGCACAAGGAGTCTCCTTCTTTAGCCCTCATTATCCCAGTGTGTTTGTACTCTAATTGGGGCCTAGACATACTGGGGTAAGCACCAGTCTGCAAAGGAATAGGTAAATACTGGCTTCTACCCTCTCCTGCTATCACAGCTGGAGAAAGAGCAGGTACACCATAGCACTCTTGCAAATTGTGAATCCCGTCTCTTCTCTGCCTCCTACAGGAACCAGAAGAAATGTGACTCAGGTTATACAAGAAAGGCCCTTGAAGGCACGTCCTATAACGCTTCTCTACATGTGGAACTGTGTGGTGTGGTGACAGAAAAGGTTTGGACCTCAAAACATGGAGCAGGACCTTCTCCAGGCAGCCACTTGGGTAAGATGCTCCATGATACGTAATGATTTCTTACAGATGACCAATCAGCAGTCTACATTATCACTTGCAGAGATGTATCAGAACAAGAGTGTTGGAGGCTAATATATTCTGCTTTATAGCTGGTCAGTGAGCTTCTACCATTTGTACCTCTCAATAAAAAATGAAGATAACCTCAGCCATCAGTTTCCTATTTGTTTAATGCAAGACAAGTCACACAGGAGTAGTAATTCGTCTTACATTTGGAGATGTTACTTCCAAGCACTGAGAAGGTACACATCATTTATGAGCATACAGCTCATTTGCAGACCATTTATTATGCTCATCCATCTCATGACCAACACACAATAGATGTTTTTCAAGTTCTGCCATCCTTCTGTTCCCAATGGATGTGAGTATCTTGGTGACATTAATGAACATATACTCCCAACATTACCATGATGTATGTGAATATTATCAACATCTATACAGGAGATGCGAATGGCTATATAATCTTTGGCAGACCTGGGCAGGGGACCAAGAAATCTGCAGTTTTAGCCCAGTGTGTTAATCACAGCAACTCTTCCTCTGCTCCTTTTATGAGCTGGACACCTGTTTGCTGGTTGAGGACCACCACAGCCATCAGATGGTAATAAACTTTTACAGTCACTACAGACCTGAGCTGGATTTGAACCAGCATCTCAGAGGTGTAAAAGCTTTATGTATAGCCCATTACTGATCCCTTGAGCTAGGTATTCCTCTGGTGAATGGCTTGTTACCCACCATAAACGCAAGCTTAGAATGCCAACAGTCTCCAAAAGTAAGTATTACCATGTATTCAGCAGTATTTGGGTTCAGTGGAGAATCCATAGGGTAAGGATGTGGGTCAGTGCCTGTATGTGTGTGCATGTTCATTTCTGGGTTTTTTCCTGAGGAAACAATAGAAATCAGCCTTAAGGATATGAGCTTAGTTTAAATGTCAGCTGAAAAACAGCTGCTGAAAAGAGAACTAATCCATGAGCCAAAAAAGTGGGGCTGGGAGGAAGTTGAAATGAGAGATGTTTAGTTCACTAATGCTCCTGTGTGAGGATAAAAGAGTGAGATGTGGGGAATCTTCTTTGGCACGAGGAACTGCAAAGCGTTCTGGAAGATTCGGGTTAGCAGAATATGATCTCCCCATATGGCAGGTTTGAAAAAGTGGTGAAAGAAGTCCAAGCATATGCAGCAGTGATGTAACAGGGCCAGAGGGGTCAGGCACCTGTGACTTTCTAGCCACATTAAGTTCTTCAGAAGCTGCTTTTTGACTTAGCAGAGCGGAGTTTTCCATCACATATGTGTAAAACATTTCATCCATTACAGGTTTCTTGGCTCTTCTTGGTTGATTTTGTTCATGTGTGAGGAAATTTAAGGAAACAAAAAACAACAACAAAAAAACTTCTGAAACACATTTCTTCTTCTGTTTGAAAATTTATCACTCATTCCCTTGAAGCACAAGGCTCTTGTCTTGCATTAGGAAGGTCAATTTTTCAGTGCCATGTTTTGCTTTGTGTCTGCATGGTGCTTAGCACAATTACCACAGAGGGCAGCAAGAGCCTTCACCTATTGCCAGGTATCTTAGGTAGTGCTATAGAACAGAACTGCTACTATATCACTGCCTTCTATCAACTCTAAAACTTCAAAGACACATGTGAAACCCTGCCACAGGCAAAAAAACAAATGCTGATCCCTCCTTGTATAGAAAAAGACTTAGAGTTTTCCCCAGATAGCCATAATCTTCAAATAATCCTCACTTGCTACAACAAAAATTACAGAAAAAATATTCAGTGTTGCAATGCAGCTGACTCCTTTACCTTGCACTGTACTTGAGGAGAAAGGAAAGAAGTGTACAAAAGGACAATGAGAGTAGAAGGCAGTGATGCAGGTTTCAGAGCTAACAACAAACCTCAGTTTTCATGCAGGTTCTCACCAAGGAGAGAATGAAAATGCAGCCATGGAGGAGCCCTAGCAAATCTGACACTCCACCTGTGACTAACAAAGAATGGTGCCACAGTCTCCAGAGCAGGTTTCCAGCAAGGATTCCTCATCTTTCAAGTCTGGATCACTGTTCAGGGTGACAGATAGGCAAATACAAGCTGTAACACTAAAATAAGTTAAAAATTTAGGATGTCAGCCTTTATAGAGGATATATGATCAAGAATCTGACACCACTGATGCTGAATCCTAACTTTAAGAAATTAATCTCTGTGTAAAAGTAAAGGCACTGTTGATCTTCATTTTTCCGGTACTGGGAGTTACATCATCTTCTTGTGCCTAAGCACTGAGCTTCTGTATAATATCCCTGGCATCCAGGGTGAGCTAGAGTCAGCAAGATCCCACAGCACATTACCTCTTTCTATCACCATGGTCAATGCTCTGAATGCAGTTAGTTCCTTTGCCCCCAGCACTTTCAAGATAGCAAATCAAAGTAATTAACTCATTATGCAGCACTTGAGAAAGCCAGTTATCAAGCTTTTCATGACTAAAAAGCCAAAGCTGTAAGGCCATGGCTCACAACTAGTCTTTTGACACACCCTCTAGCTAGAAGAGGAAAAAACCTCTGCTATGAAATGAGGTGAATTCCCATGTCGTTGTTTCCCTCCTGCAATTATAGCTGCATTTTATCCAAGTGTATCACAACATGAGATGTCTTATCATACTGTATTAGGTTCTTTAAGCCAGTCTAATCGGTGTATCAGCAGTGTCAAATCAGGAAGGCTATGTAAATCTTCTCCTTCTGTGGAGGAGAATGACCAATGAATGTCCAATGACACCCATGATTCAGTACAAAATTCCCTGTTACCAAAATCTGATGGAGACTATGGACTGAGATACTCCATTTGCTCACACACAGATATATGATGGAAGAGAGGGGTTCAGATGTTGAAAGTATCATTAGTGGCTTTGGGAACAATGAACATTAGATAGCAGCTGTGCCAGAGATTCTCCCTCTCCATTGACAGCAGCACCCCAGTGCAAACTGTCCCCTAAAATGAATGTGAATTGAAACTCACAGACCAGTAAGTTGCCACCACCCATGTGCCCAGCAGCTCCACAGGGAGATACCACACTGCTGAGAAAGCAGGGGGAGATCCCCAGTACACCCACACAGCATTGAGCCCCACCAGCCGCCTCAGCCTGGCCAGAATTAATTCTGCAGGCCAGATTTAGGACCATTCTCTGGCATTTGACATTGTTTGTGACAACACCCGCGAAGCATCACAAGTGGATACTATCAAGGATTACTATTTGTGTATTAGTGAGTCACAGTACGCCAGATTCATAAGAGCCAGATGTCACAGCTGACCCAGACAAGGCACTCAGACAGATCCCACGCGTTTCATGTGTCAGCCTTATATCCATTCATAAAACAGCTCCCTCCCAAAATATAAGTCTTGGGAAAATTTAAGATCATTGTGCAATTCTAAGTCAAGTTTCAATCAGTTTCTTAGGTTTATTTTTCTCCTTTCTCCTTTTTCCTTTTATTTTTTTTTTGTCAGCAGTGTTTAAAAGAAAGGAGGGACAGGAAATTATGTCCATCATCCACAGAGGAGGATATAAAAACCGAAAAATATGGATAGGCAGGCTTGGAAAAATAACTTTTTTTCCTGCTTTTCAAAATGTTACAGCTATAGAAACAGTCTCCTGGACAAAGTCAGACAGATGTTTTTTTCTTTCCCCGCCCCACCCCCCAACCCCCCCTTTTCTTTGGATGGAGTGACTTTCTCAAGAGCACAGCTGAAAAACCTTCGGAAAAAAAAACACACGCTGTCTCAGGCGTTGGAGGTGTCTGGGGCTGAGGATTACAGAAGTTCAAATTGGCTCCCCCTGTCAAAATTACAGCTGCACAAAAGATGGTACAGCATATCAGCCCAGGGCTCAAAAGGACTTTTTCCGGTTCTCAAGAACGACGCAGGTCTTGAGCAAACGCAGCTGTGCTGGGATCAGCCAGGCCGTGCCGGCCAGACGGGGGCTGCCCCCCCCCAACCCACTTCTGCCCACAGACAAATTAGCAAGGATGCCAACCTGCTAAAGGGTGTGATTAAGGAATACCTCCCCGTGAGCCCTTGTCATTTAGGGATGATTTACTTCCAGGGCGTACCCTTCGTGACTTCGTATAGTATGTTTTCTTTGTTTTCATGCTCCCCTCTTGAGACCTGAAATTTAATATCTATTCCAGCAAACAAGAGTTGCTGCTCCCTTGCCCTCTCTGTCTGGGTCTCCCTCTCCTTCTAGCACATTATCTTTGTCCATTGCCCAGATGAAGTGAACTGATTAAAATTTATGTGTGTTGTCACCGAGGTGCTATTTTAACTGTGCAAATGTGTTTCAAGGCCATTGCATTACTCAAACCCACCCCACCCGGGTGACCCTGCTAATCTCAAACTGCAGCCCTTGTCAGGTGATGACTGCTGAGGGATCCCTTTACAAGCTGCACCACACCATGGTTTTGTGGCTGTGCATGTGTGAGCATGTTAGGGTAAGGTTCCCGTGTGTTGCACTTGGACGCTGCAGCATCCACCAGTTGAATGCAGGTGGAGCAGTTCAGTGGTCTACACACAGTATGGATATTCTCAGACTGACTTGCCAGTTATTTTTTGCCTACATGTTTTAAAAACTATCTTTGCCCTTCTTCCTCCTTAAAAGCACATATGAGTTGACTGGTTACAGAGAGCCAGCTGCACAGCTGGGTTTGAACTCCTTCAATAGATACACTAGGATAACAGTCTGATTCTTGTACATGCTGCCGTCCAGTGTATGAGGCTAACACAATCTCCTTCTCAAAAAGGCTTGAGATTGGCTAAGAATAATGCTGAGGTCCTCAGAAACTATCATGGAGGGGTAAATTATATCCTTCCACATGAAAGGTGGCTAATCTACTAACTTGAAGTTGTCATTTTGATCACTGGACAAATGGCAGCAGTCTTGAGAAGACAAAGGTCCTGCTGATGTCTCACAAGTTGTTTGAAACTTGTAGTCTGATTCTCTCCTACAACTGCTGCTTCTATACAGTAAGTTTAAAAGGAAATTTCTGCAATTTACAGATATGGAAGCACCTGAAATTTTGGGTTCGTACATTTATGGCCGTTTAGGTCCAAAAAAATGTTGCTTCCTCTAAACATTTTCTTTTGAAACTGCTGCCATTCCTTGAATTATATTCTGACAACTACTATTGCCTGCCCGCTTTCCTTCCTTCCATCTTCCTTCCCTCTTTCCTTCCTTCCTTCTCACTCAATAGTACCAATTATGTTGCTAAAAAGATCACCCTCCTCTCCCACCCATCTAATCACGTTCTTCTCTTCAAAATATTCTGTAGGCTTTTCTATACTCAGGAACTTTCTCACGCTTCCATGGTAATCTCCACTTCTGCCTATGTCCCTCTTCTTCCCGATTTGTGTTCCCTGCCCACTTGCTGAAAATTACTTCCCAAGATTCTTCTAGTGTGTTTCCCACACTGTTCCTGCCTTTGCACTTCTCCTGGCAATGTGGAGCTGTTTCCTATCGAGATATGGAGCAAATGGTCATCATCTTGACACTCTTACTTCTGGGAGGTATATCTGCCTGGAAACAGCCTGTGCAAATCATGAGTATCTGGAGAGGTATATTTTATATGTAAAATACTATAATGTTCTCAGGCTAGGTCATCTTTCAGATAACAGATGTATTATCTGAACAGCAGAAATTGAAAATGCTGCCTCAGATTACTCGTAACTTCTTGAAAAAAGTTAATTATATATCAAAATTTTTCATTTTGCAGTGAATCTTCTCTCCTTAGTAGTAAAGCATAAACCTATCATTGGGTACACTGGAACACCTTTGGCAAGTCACTTTATTTTTCTCTCCAGTTTAAGTCCCTCTGTAAAACAGTGAGAGCAGCTGTTGTTCAAGCCAGCAGTGATGGACATCTTGTCAATAACCTCTATCTGTTTAGTCTATTTATAAATTCTTCAGATGGTGATCTAGGCCTAGGTAAAATGAAATCTCTAATCTCAGTACTAGCATAATGTCTCTATGACAATGATGTAATGAAAATTAGCATTTTTCCAATGCTCTGAGCATGGAAAACACTACATAAGTGTCAACAAGGTGCTTTGCTTTTGGTCAGGGCCACTCGGTAGCAGGAGAAGTAGTAAAATATGTTGAATAAATCATTCACCAGGAATTTTTTGTTAGATCCTAGTATTATTACTGCATGCAATTAAATATATTAAAATGTTTACAGTCTTTATTTCCAATTACATGTTCTGCTTTATTCTCAAAATATTCTAAAAACTGGGTTTTATAGAAGCTATATTGTTTAAACATTATATGAAGTAGACTCCCTAATACAGCGACAATATTTTTGATCAGTGATCTTGAGAGCATTCTGCATGTGGCATATGTTTTTCTTATTTTCCCCAAAAATTATTATCCTTGATAACAAAACTCTTGGAAACACTTGAGATGAGGGGGATTTTCTACTGCTGCTAACTCATTTCGCAGCCAACTTGAAACATAGGCTGACAATCCTCCTTATTGTTTTTCTCTTACTGCTTTCTGAAGACACAGAGGATTAATTACCAGTGCTATTTAACATCTTTGTAGGAGATACAGGCAGTGGGATTGAGTGCACCCTCAACAAGTTTGCAGATGACACCAAGCTGTGTGGTGCAGTTGATACACCAGAAGGAAGGGATGCCATCCAGAGACACCTTGACAGGCTTGAGAGGTGGGCCCATGCCAACCTCATGAAGTTCAACAAGGCCAAGTGCAAGGTCCTGCACTTGGTTGAAGGAATCCCAAGCACAGATACAGGCTGGATGGAGAGTGGCTTGAGTGCAGCTCTGAAGAGGAAGACTTGGGAAAGGAAGACTTGGGAATGTCAGCGCACTTGTAGCCAAGAGGGCCAACCAAACCCTGGGTTGCATCAAGAGGAGTGTGACCAGCAGGTCAAGAGAGGTGATTTTGCCCCTTTACTCGGCAGTGGTGAGACCCCACGTGGAGTATTGCACCCAGTTCTGGAGTCCTCAATGTAAGAAGGACATTGAGCTATTGGAATGGGTCCAGAGGAGGGCCATGAAGATGGTCAAGGGGCTGGAGCAACTGCCCTATGAGGACAGGCTGAAGGAGTTGAAGTTGTTCAGCCTGAAGAAGAGAAGGCACGGGGGGGACCTCATAGTAACTTATCAGTACCTGAAGGGGTCCTACAGAAAGGCTGGGGTAGGACTTTTTAGTAAGATATGTGATGAGAGGACTAGAAAAAATGGATGTAAATTGGAAGGGGGTAGGTAGATTCAGGCTTGACATAAGAAAGAAATTCTTCATGGTGAGGGCGGTGAAACACTGGAAGAGGTTGCCCAGAGAGGTTGTGGACGCACCCTCTCTGGAGGTGTTCAAGGCCAGGCTGGAAATGGCACTGAGCAGCCTGACCTAGTGGGTAGTGTCCCTTCCTATGGCAGGGGGGTGAAACTTGATGATCTTTAAGGTCCCTTCCAACCCAATGATTCTATGATTAAATCTGATGTTTATTGAATTTTTTGGTTATTAACACTATTTATACCCAGGAACAATGCTTCCAAATTTCCCTACCAATTTTTTTTTTAAGCTTTGTGTATGAAACCAGTTCTGATGGAAGTTGGAGGGAAGGAATCTGTTACTGCTGACAAAAGTCTGTGTAATAGAATCAGATGCTGTGCTAGCTTCTACTTAAAGCTTTGACTTTTGATCCGGTTTGTTGTATCATCTCCCATATCAAGTCTTATCTTTTTCCTGACTAGATCAGCTGCTGCCCCTAAGCCCAAGTTACATTGGAGAGCTCTGTAGTTTGCCAAACATCCTGTAGAAATTAGAAAGACCTCTAAAATTATGGTAATTATGCCTGTGATCTAAATTTACCAAGGACAAGCACTTTGCTCTACTCCAAAACCTGCTAGTTGGGATCTCAAAGCAGAAGTGGTATTCTAGTATGGTTAGCTTCCCTTTTTCAGATCTATATCACTCATGTGCATGGAGGAGACCTTTCATAACCCTACTGGACAAAGCAGGACCAGGAGCACAAGTGGCAGATTTCCCTCTGAATCTTTTTCACCAATACAAACCATGCTAGCAGCATGCTACTACATTTAGCATGTAGAGACGTGCTACCAGATCTAAATCTAATTACATTTTGTCTTGTGAAGTCACAGATGGTGAATTGCAAGCTCAGCACCGCTCTGGCATTTATGTCAGTTGTGCTACAGGCAGAAATGGTCTCTCTTACATCGTGACTGGAAACTCTACATTGGCACTATATGAGGACATTGAATTGGTATACCACAGCCTTAAATACTGCCCATTCCCTTCTGTCTTGTTTCCAGTGTCATAATTTGCCAAACTAAGCATTGTCACTGAACATGTAGGAGGAAACAAGCAGCATGTGATCACAGTTAGAGCCTATGCTAATGGTGTACATGGGGGCAAATGGGAGTAGAAGAGACTAACTTAATATTCCACTTTCTGCAGTTACATTGATCCAAATGGTAACAAACCTAAGACGGTTATACTAATTCTCAGGATTCATTTAGGAAAAACACAGCATAGCATATGCTTACTGTCAAATACTGAGGAGACTGGCACTATACAGTTTTTTTCCAGTATTATCATCATACGAATTATGGATGCAAGAACAAGTTATCTCTAGTCAGCTGCTCCTTAGTAACCACCCCCATGAATGCTATCCGCACATTCTACACATTATAGATGTGTTATAGCTTATTCTTCTTTCACTTAGGAGTAAACAGCCTTGAATTACTCCACCACACAAGAACAGTTGCCTCCTGGATGTACAGCAGGCTGAAATCCTATGGAAGGCTTTTCTAATTGGAAAATACAATAATAAATCAATTAGAGTAAGTAAAAGTTCATTTTTGATTCAAGAAATAAGAAATTCAATAGAAGTATATCAGTGTGTGCATACTCAGTTCACCCTTTTTTTGTCACTCCACATGCGAGTAGTATTTTCTTGCCCCAACTCCAGGTGTGACTGAGAAAAAGCACTCCCTTGTTTTACTGGCTACCTGTGGCCTTATCTACATGGTTTCTTACACGCTCTTTTAAATGGCCTGACTCCTGTCAAAGATAACATGGGGCTAATGTGGCTTGATACTGTGTTGCAATTACATTTTTCTTGAAAATGTTAAAATACAGTATGGTCAAAGCCATTAAAAATGTTCATGGTAATATAAGATTTGAACACCTCCACCTTGCAGAACTAGCAGGTACTGTAAGTCTCACCTTATCCAGACTACCCAATTTACTGCAAAAACTAACTCTGTAAAGAAAGATCGCAGCAATAAAAGAAGCTTTCAAGTTGAATGTGCCACTGTGCTTTATCTTCCACCACTATCTCAACCAACTGCTGTTAAAACATTAAATCATTAAAGATAGTCAGAGGATGGATCTTTAAGAATTCGATTAGTGGAAAATTAGAAAACAGGGAAGTTTCAATCTCAGTGCCTCCTATTCCTGTGGACTGCACTAATACAGCTCCTGCCCAGCTGGTTACCACAGCTAAGACTGCATCAATATTGCTATTATAAATGTCTTATCTTCAGTACTTACAGCTCAGCTGGTAGCATTTTCCATTGGACTAGCCATGGAAATTCAAGCTTATAACCTTAGAGTAAGTGCAAATGCTCCATTTACTCATAGAAAACCTTTACTTACTGCCAGCTATCTAAACAGAAAAGTTAAGGAACAATGGCTAAAAAACATCAGCTTTAACCACCTGCTACTCCAAGTATTTTCAAAGTATAATCCTAAACATGGCAACAGATCAGGCTACAATATGGTCTGATGTGAAGTGACTCAATATGCTTTTTCCCAAATCACAGTGGTGTTTTAAAATACCTAAGCACATCAGAGCCCAAACGAGAGTGGTAGAAAAACATCCCTTGACTCTCTGAGCTCTCAGATTAATTTCTGCTGTGGTTGCACATGTAGCCACAGCAAATTCACAGTGGTCACGGCTGTCAGACACAGAGCAGAGTAATAAAAAATAATTTTTTACACGATGGTTGAACACCAAGTCCCTGGTGGCCACCCTTGGGAATCGCTGGTTTAGCAAATAGGACTGGGAGGAGAGGATGAGTTCCTCTCCTCATTCAAAGATAAATTAATTTGGACAAGTCATACTTGCTTGCTAAATTTGTTTAATTTGCTGGTGCTTCCCTTCATACAGTACCTCCTTGTGTGGAGGGCTGTGGGGTGAGCTTTTTCCATCAATGTCTGGAATTGACAAGAAAGACTAAACACAACACAAGCAACCATAGAAAAAGAAGAGCCAGTCATGATTAAATATTTACTAAATCATGTACCAGTTTTACCTCTCTCTAGTTGGCAGTTCACGATAAAGTTAGCACTTTTATGAAAAGTGCAGTTCTTAGTTGATTTGAAAATCAGTTCAACTCAGGAACCTGTAGTACAACCTTTCTAACAGGACCTCACAGATGTGCATCAGCACTAATTTAACATACTCCTCACAGCGGAATGGAAAAATAAAGCAATAAACCACAGCAATGTGTCAACTGGCATGATTTTGGCACCCACCTCAAGAATGTTGTGAGATCTAGGACTAATGCCTAAGAGGCTTCTCTAATCCATTAAATGCATGTTCTCAAATGACCTTTTGCTACTACAGAAAACTCACCAATTAAAAGAAAGTGATCCCTGCCTACTCATTCCTGGACCATATAATTATGACTCTCACTGTAATGGCACTTACTGCCATTTAATATCAAATGCAGTGACAGAGTTTATCATTTAAGTTGCTTTTCCAAGACTGAGCCATCAATTCATTTCAGCAATCGCCTTTTTCTCATAGAACAAATTATCACCAAAAAATGTGAAGTATTTGCCTCATGCAGCAACAGATGGTCCTTAGACAACAGAGAACTGAGTCTTATCAATAACACTTCCTGAGCTACAATGTAAAGTACCATTTACTGCCACAAGGGAATGTTTGGTGGGGCCAGAGCCTCCTACAGCATGTTGGTTTGAAACAAGAGCTACAAGATCCTGAGGGGCCAATTCACGCGTATTTTTCCAACCTATGGAATATGTTTCCATGGGGACAGAGAGGGGAGGGAGGAATGTAAATATGAGTTAAAAAAGGAGTGCTGCAGTCGTAAGGGAGATAGGTTTTGGTTAATGGTGGAAAGATGAGGGACTCAGGTGTCTTGCCCTAGGAGTAACATGGCTGGAGAAACATTCTTGTGCAGCAGGTAACCAAGTCAGGTTGCAGACTGGGTGTGGGATAACTGAAAATACTGAAGAAGTAGCAAAAACTTTGGTATACAAAGAAATTGCTTTTCCCAGCTGTCCCCTAATGAATATGCTTGCAATTTCATTCTGAAAAGGGGGGAAACAGGAGGAAGAGGAGGAGGAGCAGTGGGCACTCTTTCTCATTAAAATCTTTCCTTAGGCTGCCAACTACACACCCACACTTTTAACTGCCTATTAATTTGCCATTGCTGGGTGGTTTCAGTATGTAGAGAAAGAGATACCGTGCCTTTACTTGCATTTTGCCTGCATGGACCACCAAAGCTCTAACCCAACACATCCCTGCCTTAGCACTGACCGTTGCAGTAGTCCTTGAGACCACAGCATGTAAAAACCAATTTATATTAACATCAGAGCCACAAGTATGGTCGTTATTAGTGAGATTCAACTCTTTTTTTTGTGCTTCACACCCCAAAGACACTTTCTTTCCCTTTGAAGCAGGAGCCCTTCCTCCTCTCCTGCTTCCAGATACACATCCCTGAGAAAACTCTGATTGAAGTAAAAGCAAAAGGCAATGAGCATTGTTAATGTAGAAGAAAATGTTTGTTTCTTCTTGTGAAAAAGGCCTGATCTTTTTTAGCTAGCCCAAATAGGGTCTTTCAGATAATCTTGTGATAGTTCAACTAAAAAATTGAGAACCTAAAAGTTTTTCTTCCAAAAAGTAATTCTAAATCAAGAGCCTGCTCCCTTTCAAAATCAGAGACACAAGCAGTATCAGAATTGAGGTAGGCAACATGTTAATAATCCCACACTTGAGAAAAATCTGAGGTTCTGCTTAGTCTTTTCTCTCCTTCCATTCTTCAGCCCCATTCTCTGACTGGCAGAAAAGCAGGCTCAATAAAAGATTTGAAACTGTTTTTACATTTTGATACTCGTATTTTTTTAATCCAGTGGCCTTCAAAGCATGCCTGTTTCTAGTAACCTTCTTCATTAAAAAAATGCTTGTTTCTAAGCCGAATTCAAAATGCAGAGCAGAATGTCTATGGAAAAATCTCCTCTATTTGCCTTATAATAATAAAAAAAAAGTCACACTCTAGATCTGCTATAGGTTAGCCCCTCAGTGCTAAGGGCCAAGCCCTGGGCTGAGCAGAACTGTAAGCTCATTGTTTAGGCACCTGATCCTCATAGTTCAAAACAAAAAAATTCAGCCAGTTTCCTGAACTTGGAATTTCAAGGAGGAAGAGAGTTGTATCAGGATGGACTCCATCATAGCCTTAATGGTGAAAGAAAAGCCACCAAAATTAGGTGTGACAGCTATTTGTTTTAAGCACCTTTAGAAAGGGGAAAGTAAAAACCTATCTTGGTAGTAACTAAGCCTGCATTAGCAGGCAAGAAGGTCTCCAGTTACATCAAGCTTTTTAGGGTTAAATAGAAAACAAAGGTCAAGTTGGGAAGAAGTATCTTCTTATGATCAGCTAACATGTGCTGCTAAAATAGGAAAGTTTCCAAGGTGGCTGGAAGCAACAACCAACCCGCTGTAGATGTGATGTATAAAGAAGTACATAACACTTTAAAAACATTCTGTTTTATTTGGTACCACTAATTTGAGCTCCTTCATATGAAAACAGTTCCAGTCTTCTACTTTAATCATGTTTGTGTTTGGTTTTGGTTTGATTGGGGTATATTTTTTTTGTTTGTATAAAGCCCTTTGGTCACTTTGGGGAGACCACTGCTGGGAACAGTTCTAGCTGTAGCCAGCAAAAGATGTGAAAATATTAATCAGCTTCCAGCTGCATTTTTAGTTAGGAATAAATACACACAATCTTAATTTATTCACTCCCTAACAAAGGGATATGAGTATCAGTCCACTTCTAGTCACTACACACACAAATTTGTTCTCTTCTTATTTATTACTATGTCATTAAATCTAGTTGTTTGTAGATCCTTCATGCTTGGAGCATGTACAGCTTTCATGCCTAACTCCAGGTTGAGGCAATAGTACCAAGTTGACTAAAAATTAGAGCTCCCTTGGTGGTTTTAGCTCATAGCACTCAGAAGTACAGTCAGAATAATAGCAGCTACAAGGATTTAAGCATCCCTGATGATACACAGTAAAAAGGGGTTTACAAAAATTTCTTAGTTATTGTTGAGATAAATCTGGTATTGTCTGGAAGATTCTCATATAGTCCAGGGGAGAAACAAGGGAAATGTACATATTACACACATTGTATCTAGTAAAACTAAGCAATATATGTCTCTGTATCTGAAAACAAGCAGTTTGGCAGTTATTGTGTGTTTTTCTTACATGTTTAAGTTAATTTTCCTCAGCAGCAGCTCAGGCTGCACTTGGAAATGTACATAGTAATTGAGTTCATCAGTATCATATACTGCATATAGATCTTTGCTTTTACATCTACCAGGTACCACCACTACAGACATTTAGCTTAGAACTTAATCCAGCCAGGGAGACACAAAAATCTGTAAGTGTAGGTTTTAGTGTCACCAGTACTGTTAGCACTGATAACAAGATATAATCTTGTGTTAATATAACTGCTTCCAAAAAGCACCTGAAAATTACCTCATTTAACTGTAATCCTGTGTAGCTACTGTTATCAGGCTACTGTCCCTCATGCAGTACAAAGTGCATGGCCTGCTTTGATCGAAGCACTGAAGGTGGTTTCTTGAGTTTCTTTAACCATATTGAAGGCCTTGTTTGCTGTCCTTGGCACAACTGGTGCCGCTCTTTACCATGATAGGTTTCTTTAGAGATCGAATACTTGAGTTATCAAGGAGAACAGTGAGATAGAGGTGTAGGAAACCCATATAAAGGCATATGAAAATAACTCCTAAAATGCAGAAGGAAAAAAGGACAGATGGGTTTTTTAGTAAACAGTGTCTTTTCAAATCTCCTTGGCTCCATAAGGGAAAATACTTTTTACTAAAATAATAGCAAATTTGAAAAAGCACCCATTTATCTGAGGGTATAAAATAAGGTGTGCATTATTGCAAGTATATCATACCAGGAGGCTGTGGGTTAATCTGGTGGTAAAAGGCCTTGGGAAAAAGATTTGAGTAGCAGAATACTTAAATGATGAGGTGCAAATCTGGTAGCTGCACCTCCAACAACCTACTGAACACAAAAAAAAGTGATATAGTATTTCCATTTCCAGCTTGGAGCTTTGCTTGTGTTTTTTTTTGGTAAATGACCGTCTTAAATCTTCCTAGCCTCACACTGTTCCCATCAAAGCATCATCTTCTTGAACAGCAGGCATCTTCCTTAGGAGTAACTACGCAGCTACACCTACAAGTAATAAAGCACACCAATAAAACCACTTCATCCATACATGCCATAGAACTACTCTGCATTTACTCTATTGTTGTAACAGTTGTGAGAGAGGGCTCACGGGGGACCTCATATTAGCTTATGAATACCTAAAGGGGACTACAGAAAGACTGGGGTAGCACCTTTAGGTACAAGATGGCAGAACTAGGAGTAATAGATGCAAATTGGAAGAGGGTAGATACAGGCTGGAGATAAGAAAGAAATTCTTTGCAGTGAGGATAGTGAGTCACCTGAACAGGTTGACCAGAGAGGCTGTGGATGCCCCCTCCCTGGCGTTGTTTAAGGCCAGGCTGGATGAGGCATTGAGCAGCCTGGTCTAGTGGGAGGTGTCCTTGCCCATGGAAGGGGCCTGAAACTAGATGATCTTTAAAGTCCCTTCCAACCCAAGTCATTCTATGATTCCGTAGTCTGCCTTGATCATTAATCTCCTGTGGCAAGGAGAACCAATTTAAACATGGCTTCCTCTTGAAGCACACGCTTTCAGTTTTTATTGAGCAGGGTTTCAGGCCTAGAGGTGAGTCATACAGATATTTCTACATATGTCAGCAGGTCCAAATACTTAACAGTGTAGGGGCAGGAACATATTCAAGTACCTATATAATTTTGATAGGCTCTCTGGACAGACAGTTCCCACTGTTTGGAGTGATTTTATTTTTTTATAAAGCACCTGTGGAAACACAAAGAGTTTTTCCCAGATATCAGGAGCTCCCAGGGCTTTGACTGGGTAACACATGGCAAAAAAGTTTCTTTCAGGTCAAAACTTAGCCAATGATATTAATACACTTTCTTGAAAAGCCAAAACCTCTTCGAGCATCTGTAGCAAAGAACTATGTGGTTGCCCCACAGCAAGCAGTAGCTGTAATGGACAGGCATACAGGGGGTTGGCAAATGAATGTTATACATACTGCTGCCTGTGGTTATGAGAGAATTAAAAGCATTTGCTGTGATGACATTTTCATTAACAAGCTTCCACTTTGCACACAGGGGAATATAAACCAGTTGTCTCCACTGGAAGGATCGCATCGTGTGATCAGAAAAACATTGGAAAGGAATAGACATAACAAGGATGAATTTAATTTTAGAAAATGTTACAGAAAGGCTGTGGGATATTCACAGGAGAAGCTATTCAGATTCTTTCCCTCTTCTCAAAAGGAAAAATCTTCCCATGACTATAGGTTATAAGGCTGTGGAGAGGTTTATTCTCTGTTCCTTTAGTACAATTTATGTAACAGACCCAGAGGAGGACTGCAAAGGGAAACAGACAGTGATGGTGTCACCGAGACAGCTGAGAAGAGAAGGTAGAATTGACCTGGTGACAGATCCATCAGTGCATGGCTGTGCCCCAGTGAGAGCAGAGCAGCAGCCACAGCGAAGTGTGAGCTCTAAGGACAGAGAAATGAACAGGTGATATGACCTGATCTGACCTGATCTGCAGCAAAATAACCCAAATGTGGATTGTGGGGGAAAGATGTTGAGAGCTTCACGAGCTACATGACTTGAAGGCACATTAATACAATTTAAATATTTCTTTAAAAATAGGGTTTTTTCAATGAAAAAAGAAGTAATCAATTGTTGATTCTATGATATCTATTCTATGAGTCTATGATTCTGTGATCACAGAATCACTTTTATCTGCTTTCTCTAAGTACTTTTCATAAACAAAAGAAAAGTGATTGATTTCTCATTCCACAGCAGAAGAATTCTATAATGTTAATTTTCATTGTGTAGAAGCCAGCACTCAAAATAGCTGCTGAAACCCTGCCCACTTGCTCCAAGGCAGGGGAGAGCAGAGATGATGATGTGATTTATTAGAGCATTCTGACTAATGCAAAACTGCAAGGTGCATTCACGAAATCTGCTTACTCTGGAGGTTGCATTCAAAAAAAAAAAAGAGAAAGAAAAAGATGAGAAGTCTGGGGGAGAATTTTTCCCTTGGGGGTGGTCTGACTAAGAGCTGACTAAGAGCTCTAAAGGGGAAATTATAGTAAGCAAAAGATCATTCTAGGGTATCTGCAAACAACTGGCATAAGTGTAACTTTTCGTTAGGCAAATGACTAACATACACATCACTAAGCACTTCATGTGGCATGGCTTTTCAGGTCATCTCATGGTGTGTAGGCTCACACTCTGAAAATCTCCATGAAAACTACAAAGATAATGAATGCAAAGATGATGTGCAGGCGGATGAAGCAATAAAAGCTCAGGAGTAGAATGATAGGGGAGTGATGATGATGTAACTAATTGGGTTGTATGAGACATTGCTGTCCCAGTGAGCCAAGAAGTTTACATGCTCTGAAAGGACAGCAAATTTCAATAAACTTCAGACCTCACACAATTATGGCAGAGCCAGGTGAGATAATAAATGGTGCGGACACGTTTCAGGCTGTTGTATGTGATTGTGCCCTTGTGGCCAAGAGGACCAATGGTCTCTTGTGGTGCATACAGAAAAGTGCAGCCAGTAGGTCAAGAAGGCTGCATCTGGAGTAATGTGTTCAGTTCTGGGTCACTCTGTTCAAGAAGGGCAGGGACCAACTGAAAAGAGGTCAGTGGAGGCCTACAAGGAGGATCAAGGGAGTGAAGCAGATGAGGGAAACACTGAGTGGCCAGGGTCTATTTAGCCTGGAGAAGACTGAGAAATTATCTGATAAGTGCTCATAAATACCTAAAGGGCAGGTGTCAAGAAGATGTAGTCAGACTCTTCTCAGTGGTACTTGATGATAGGGCAAGGAACAACAGACACAAGCTAGAACAGAGAGAATTCCATCTGAACACAAGGTTGACAATACTGGAACAGCCTGCTCAAGGAAGCTGTGAAGCCTCCTTCTCTGCAAATACTCAAAACCTGCCTGAATGAGGTTCTGTCCAACCTGCTCTAGGCAAAATTGCCTCAGAAGGGAGGCTGGACCAGATGAATTCTGAATGATCTTTCCAATCCTTACCACTCTCTTACTTTCATATCTGAAGGGATCTTTTGCACTAAGAAAACTCTCCTCCTATATTATATATATTCAGCAACAAACCATATAAGCTTTCAGTTATGGATTTACTACAATCTTTCTTCATTAGAATCATAGACTGCATTGAGTTGAAAGGAATCTTCAAAGGTTCAATTCCCCTGCAGTGAGTAAGGACATTTTGCACTAGATAGGTTGCTCAGAGCCTTATCAAGACTGGCCTTGAATGTCTCGTCTCACCAAAACTGATAATGTGGAATACACATGGTTCCTTGTTTACAATGTCTTTAAACCTAATAGAGCAAGGAAATGAAGAATACAATTTCAAGTATTTAAAACCAAGAACTGCTGTGAAATGAGAGAAAAGAACCCTTAACTTTTTCTTGCTTTGGAAAATAGACATTAATTTCCTGACACCTCCAAAATGATGATTTCATGTGCCACTCTATTGTGAAGAGACAGTGTATAGCTTTTACACCACATAACAGAGCAAAACACTGCCTAAATCTGTGCTTGTATAGCAAATTACTTAGCACTCTGAGCAGTACTTCAAGAACTCCATTGGCTTGCCGAAGGAGGAGGATATATACTCTTGCAGATATAGAAAAGTTACTATTCAAAACATGAGGAGTCTCAGAGAAATTCAGGCTGAGCTAAGTGAGTTCCCTCCTGAAACTTACTCTTGCCCTACTCTATAGCATTGCAGCTTCTCTGCAATTATTAGTACATGAATTAGTCATATGTGCTAAGCATGAAAATGGCACAACTGAGTATGCTATCTCTAATTCATATCTGCATTTCTCCTTCACCTTTAAGCCTACTTAAAGTATTCCTTTTATTGAGGGATGGAAATAACGAGCAAGCTTTGAAGCACAGCCTCAGCTAACCCCTGGCAGCCTCAGCTAACAGTGGCAGCAGTCAAGACTGAAAATCTGGTAAAAGATGTCCATCACCACATTTAAGTGAGAAAAGAGAAGTAAATCAGGCACTATAGTGTAAAACTGCACTGCTCAGGAGGCATGGGGAGCTGAAATTTGTATTCTGATCATGCCTTTGAACACAATCTCAGTAGCTGAGCACTGTCAGGGTCCCATCATTAGATAATAACAACTACAGTAAAAGCAGCCCTTTTCCTTGAACAGAATAACACTGCTTTCTATTTTTTTTGGTGTAAAGGGCTGAATTTTTATTGTAAATATTATACTGATTACAGTGAAGTGGCTTCTCTAATGAAGAAGATACTGAAGTCCTTCCTCCATACAGTAGAGTTTAGCTTTTCTCATAGAATGGTAATCATTTGATTCACCCCACTTTGTCTCTTTCCCATTTATATTATAAACTCTTAAGAAACAGGGGCTACTCCTTTTCACATGTGTAAGCATCACCCGTTATTCATTGTCTCCCATTTAAAATGGTGCTTCCAATTTTAAATACTACCAAGCAACAGAAAGTTTAAGACCTGCTTTGCAGATGCAAATGATTACTAAGGCCAGCCAGGGACAGAATGAGAAACAGAAAGCACGATTTTCCACTGTCACTAAATTCACAAATCCATGCAGTTTCCGAGGAAAGGAGTAAGATCTCCTTTGACAGTATGGCTTTGTGCACATTCTTTAATATCCAAATGGAAAAAAAGTATTTTGACAAAGTTAAATTAAGAAAATAAAACCCATAAAACTGTCCCAGCTTTGTGGACACTGTGAGCTTATAAGGTGGGTGTTGAAATGACTGTAAGTCTCTCCATTGACTTCTGTTAGCCCACAGCAAAAACTTTTCAGAACTCGAAGCCAAGCAGAGGTTGTGAGGGTGTGGGGGATTTCTGTGGGACACATATCCTTCTCTGTTCTGGGGATTTCTGCACACAGAAGAAAGAAGGTTCAAGATAAAATAGAAGGGGAGCTCCTTCCCATCATGTTATTTTAACAGTCAGAGCAATCTGAGGAACATTCTTGTATGAAATAAATCCTATCCTCACTTACACTCATGCACTGAAGGCAGCATTTGGCTGCAAGACAAGTGTATTTCTTAACTATTTTGAGTTCCATATGCTATGTGAGTGCCATATGTTAGCATTTTTAAACTATATATAGCTATTTCAAACGGTGTACCAAGCTAAAGGAGAGAGCACTGCCCTGATCTCCCTTTCACCTCTTCTCAGATCTCTCCTCCCCCCTTTCTTTCCTTTTCTCTTCCTCTGGCATGCCTCCCCACCTACACTCAACTTCCTTCATCACACTTCCTACTATTTTATATTTTAAAAAACAAACTTTATTCTGTATTTCTAACAGACCTCCTCATCTCACATCTGGTTTTATTCCCCCACACTGCATACAGCATGGGTTCCCACCAGGGTTCACAACAGGGCAATGCACAGTGGCTGAGGAAGGGCAGGAACTAAGTGGAAGGTACAGTTAGAGTCCTCAAAAGCCTCCTCCACTCAATCATCGCATCTCCCTGATCTCCTCTACCTCTCTCAATCTCTTTGGAACCTCTGACTTTTTTCCCCTCCCTTGAGCAGTTAACACATCAAGGATGGGTCAGCAGGTATGTTCCTTTGGACTACTTCATTTTATTTTATTCTATTCTATTCTATTTTATTTCATTCTGCCTTTAATTTCTTTCTCTTTATTCAGGTGGAACCAGGAGCCAGTTTGCTCTTTTAAAATGCAGTGAGCATGCCAGCCTGACTTTGGCACATTTAACATTTGAGCCCTACATGCTGCAGGTTAAGCAGCTTCTCCCACACACCTCAGCTTGGTGTGTTGTCTTTAAAAATGCAGATCCTGATGGCTGTGACCTACCACTCTTCAAAAAAAGAGAGGAATCCCCTGGCCCCCAGACAGTGTTGCACTCTCCTGTACCCTCTGGAAATTGCAAAGCAGGCTAAGTGGGTATTTTTACTGCCAGAAAGGCACACGGTATAGAGAAGAGCCAGCAACTGAAGACTGACACAACTTGTTGCGTGGGAACATGATGGAGCACAAGCTTCAAAAGACAAGCCTGCTATATGGGAAAAGACCTGCAAAAAAAACCCCATAACATCTGCCTGTCTGCAAAGATAGAATTAGAGCTTTTTCACCAGATATTGCTTTAACATAACTCCACTTATTTTTGCTGCTGCTGGTTTTTAAATTTTTCATTCATACGTAATGGGAATTATTTTGATTGTTGCAGTGGAACAACCACTTGAAAATATTTTTCCTGTAATCTGCACCTATACAAATCTAGCCATGAAAGCATTGTGAGGAATAAGAAAACAAATGTTTACAATACAGAGGAAGGTCAGGTTCACCATGTAACAAATGTCCGTTCACACTCCATACCAAGGAAAGCTGAGAACAAGTATCCCAAGGGAGGAACATTGAGGCAAGGTAAAATTCACCTCTGTGCACATGATCAGCCCACAGTTCAGGCAAAATCTGTGTTTTCTTAGCACAGGTCAAGATGAGTATGATTCACGGAGTGCATAGGTCTTTCCACTGCATGGGAACAGATGCCCCTATTTTCACATGAAATGTTTGCAGGCTGCTGGTGCCCTTCAGGACCCCTCAGTTCCAAATAACAAACATGACTCTGCCTAAAGATGCTGAAGTTACAGCCCTGCTCCAGCATCCCAGCACAGGTCCATGCTGCCACCAGTCCTTCTTCCCTTTTAGCAATTGGACCTCTTGATGGAAAAAAGTAAAAATAAATTTCCTTTATAAGCAGCAGTTCTAGAAGGAGGGAAGGACCACAAAACTTTGGAAATTAAACCAACAGGTCCATTTTTCAGCTGACCCCAATGGTTTATATAATATAGCATGGAGCAACAACACCCATCTCAACGTCACTTTCTGCTGAGGCTTTTAACTCAGTTCATACCTTTAGAGGAGTGGATAATGTATTTTTCAAAAAAATATTGTAAATTATTATTTTCATGCTTTATTGCCTTATAATTATAATCCAACAGTGCCATCCACTGCTTCTCCAAATAATCTTTGCTTACAGTTTCTTCCTGAAGTCATCTTTTGTAAGTCATGGAATTAAAACTAAACAGTCTGACTGTGTATATATATATGTTATATAAGAATGCATGGCCAGATGTGGGGGAGAAATATTTAAAGAGCAAAATCAAAATTGTAATCTGGTGATGTTCATAAGGCATTACCAGAGCTGTCAAATAAAACCTTTCTGGGTTGTGATAACACAATGTTTCATAGTTAGAAAAACCACACTCCTGAGTCACATGGAGAAAGCTTGTGTGTATAATTGTGTAATACTTGAAGCCAATCCAATAAAATGGTGCCTTTCAACTCAAACTTTTTCCCAAATATAATCACCTTGCCAATGGGAACAGAATATCCCACATTGTGAAAGGCCAGGTAATTCTTGCCAAATCTTTAGGAGCACTGCTTCAAATGGTAGCAGCCAGCACCCCAAAGAACTGTAAACTCGGCACTGAGATTTTCTGATGTCTTGTCACTGTTGGACATCCATATCTATTGAATCATTTGGTGCTCCACCAAGGCCCTTAAAGCAAACCACCAGGACACCATTAATGGTATTGCCTTCATGGCTGAAAACCTTAAAAATGTATCCTGAATTCAATCAAAGAATAGCTATCATCTCATGTTTTGTATGTGTCTTCATATCATGCTTCAGATACTGTACATGCTTCTATACACATGGATACATATATGTATATATGCAAGCATCCACACGCTCTGCGTGTTCTTCACAGACACCTATCACAGTACAAAGTACATATTTTTAAATAGCTCTAAAAAATTTGCTTCTTGCTCTTTGTTTAGGAGCTCAAGTAGGTACTTTCCTTTTTCAGATGCAGTAAGTTTCTACTGGCCTTTGTTAGAGCTCAAAATACTCCACTCCCCTGAAATCTTGGAAAAAAAAAAAAAAACCAGACCTGAAATCTTTGAAATCTATTGTGCCTCAGTTTCCTTGTTACTAAAATGCAGAGAAAACAAATAAACCACATTAAAAGCATCAGTATTGGAGTATTCTATTTCAAACTCCCAAGTCTATTACTTGCATCAATTTAAAACTGATGTAAATGGCCAACTCAACATTTTTCTTTTATGAGGAATCCTTACTGTGTGGGTGTATGCTGTGACATTAAAGTAGGTATAACTCAGGCACTCTCCATGTGTCAGAAAATCCAGCAAGTGACTTACCATTCCATTCCCAGCTACCAAAAGGCCTGATTATCTTTCATTTCATGCTCAAGTTGGGTCTGAATTTGATAGGCACTAAGAAATACGCATGAAACAATAATTCTAGCCTGGACATAAAAAATGTGATGCTATAGTAATGCAGTTAAGCACAATTCATAGAACAAAGTTTCCAAATCAGTGAGCAACTGGACTAAAAATGAACAGAAAAAAGAACAGAATTTAGATTTTTCTGCACTGCATAAATCTCCCAGGCAGGAAACTGCATCTGGAAATGAATTGTCAGTCCTAGTATCAGTAACAGACAACTATTACACGTGGATTTGTCAATTCAGCATGGGCACACATGAACATACAAAACATAGCAGCTACAAATAAGTGGCTTGTTTGCCACTTTAATGTATGAAACAGAAGAAAACACCCCTGAAATATATCTTTGTTACACTCCTTGAGACTGAGAACCAGGATGCAAATGTACTGTGTTTAACTTGGATTGCCAACCCTATTTCCTAGCAGAACACAACAGAATTATCTACAGTTTAAATCATCCTCTGAAAGCAACTCATGACCAGAAGGGACTTACCAAACCTTGTCCCAGGGAATGAGAAAGAACTTCTGGATGTGTGTAACTGGGAATGAAGTGATTTAGTGGCAGTTTTTATTTTATAACTAAAAGGATCATGTTTATACAAGTATTACTTCTGCCAATACCTCCCACTACAGTAAATTTATCTAACCCTTGAATCATCAATAGCACATGAAAAAAACTACAAACATCTATCTGGCCAATCCTGAGCCAAAACTCAGGCATATGGAGTGTTGTATATTCTGTCATCAGGAATAAAGCACTGCGGTATGTTTCTTCTATTTATAGTTCAAAGAAATTTAAAAGAAAATTAGAAAACCTTTAGTGTCAGCAAAGGGAGCTACAAAAGCTGCCGGGGCTTACACTGCTTATGACCACAACTTCACCATATGCAGTTAAAAAATAGTAACACTGATTGACAATATTTATCAGTTTTGTTTATGTGAAACTAAAAGGAAGACTTGTAATACACTGTAGAATGTCTAATCTGACACTGTATTGTATACTTGGAGGGAAAACAGTAACAAGATGTGGGCAAGTTCAGTAGCTAAATGCATGGTTTATGACTGAGAAAACTCTTTTAGAACAAAAGCCCTTTCTTCCTACCAGGACCATGCTTTTAAAGGATGAAACCCAGCATGTTTATAAGACTGTAAAATTTCGGAAAATTATTCCTCAAATATACACATGTATGTACACACTCTTACCACCTAATGAAAAGCCTTTTCAAACCCAAAGGCCACATAGAAAGAAGAGAAAGCCTTCCCTTCCTACTTCTCTGAATTTTGCTGGTCAGACAGACTCTTTACCAGCACATTACTCAACTATTTGCTGTGAAGACAGTGACAAAGCATTATTAATACAGCAGCAGCAGCAGAAAACACACTAGCACAGACACAAATCCAAAGGTCAGATCCTTAGATGGCCTCATCTGGAGCGTCTCTACTGATCTGAATAACAAGAAACTGAAAAATGAGCCCAACAAATTTCCACAGATCTTCAAAGATTCACGGAAAACATGGCTGGCAGGGATCTAAAGACATTATTCAGTACATATTACTGACCACAGGGAGGATCAGATTTCTTAAACCAAAAGTCATTAGCTATTAAACACAAGGGTTCGGGAACATTCTTCATCTCATTCCTAAAATTTACCAGAAGCAAGAGAGATGCTGTGCTCTTCTTGTCTTCCCTTCAAAGCACACACTACCACCAGACTCTGTGATAGGTGAAGTTCTGGTACACCTGCTTTTCTGGTCCTCTCTCCTGAAAGACCTAGAAATACCCTATTTAAACATATGCTGTTCCTCTCCCTAGCTCTGGAGGTAGATGTCTGTAATGCAAAACTTTCCCCTTTTCATCAACAGAAAGCACAATAAAGTCTCAAAGGCCACCAACATAACAAGCTGACAGTGAAGCCAGACTGGTAAAAAGATTAATTTATGTACAAAGAGATTATAATCTATCCATAATGAGGCATCCAGTGTGCATTCACAGTCAGAGCCAGTGAACAGATGCTGGATATGCAGGCATGAGAGAAACTACAGTTCAGAGGAAAAGATAGAAGTGGTGCCAAAGAAATAACTTTTTTTCCCCCTTTTAAATATTCAGGATTTCTTCCCTTTTTATAGCATGGAAAGCTCAACCAAAAGTAAGTGGGAGATATGGCCTGTGATCTGGCTTTTATCTTATGCTGGATCTCTTCCCCCTGCCATAGAAAGGGGCTGTCCAGCTTACAGCCGAGGGCTCAGCCTCTAAGGAGCTGGGTCTCTTTGGCAGCAAAGCTGGTATTCAACATGCCAAAATCTGGTTTCAGATGTGCCTACACTGGTCACACTGCTAAAAATCACACAGCACCTCCCTAGCACCAAGCTCCATGCCAGGCAGAGGAAGACAACCCAAGGAACACAGAAAAGTTGCCTTTAGTTATGGAAGTAACCCCTAGGGAATTATTTTTTCTTCCAAAATCCACAAAGGCAAGAAATCCATGGCAGGGTAAGCCATACATTATGAATCTCAGTAGCAGAGATCTGACCTGGTTATCCATTATCCAATTCAAGAGCTTTACAACTGTCTGAAGTTGGCAAGGAAACAGTGGTGCAAGAGAATCCCTTCACCACATAGACACATTGCAGTTCAAGGCAAATTAAACAAGAGTGGAAAAGTGGAGTAAAATGCTCAGAGGCAGCCTCAGTGCATGAGAATACAAATTTTGATTAGTCACTTGCACTCTGCAGGTTGTATCGTGCCTCTTTGTAAGTACTGATCTTCCCTTAGGTCACAGTCATGTGCTTGGTATGGAGTTGCACCAGGTTGTCTCTGCTATCCAGCCCATCTTTGGAAGACTTTCATTCATCCTGTGACCTGGATGTGCCATTTCCACAAAGGTCATAATAGCATTTATTACCGAGCGATTAAAGATTGGTAACATCGCCACATGTGACAGCACCATGAAGTAAAGAGCTTATCCTTGAGGATAACCTCTTAGATCAAAATACATTATTTCCTTCCTCCTCTCTGCTGCCATGGGAAGATTTCTTTTTTTCCGCTGCTGTATCTCCAAAATTTGTATGGATTTACATCCTGCTCCAACATATTTTTCAGTCTTATAGCTGTCAATGAGGATCAAGTTTAAGCTACTGTACATGTGCCTGGAAACTACAGGCAACACACACTTAAGTCCACACCTGTGGAACAGAATGACTCCAAACGTGTTTTCTTTTCTTTGTCACTTTTTGAGTGCTGTCCTTAAAGCTATGCTAGATACTCTGCAATTTGTTATTGCTGTGGGAGGGAACTGTTTTCTTTAATATGTTATAAATGGACAACCCTCAGGAGCTTGAGTAGTGGAAAAGGAAGGGTTGCTCCTCTACACTATCTCAGGAACTACAGAATCCATCTAGAGTGCCAAATTTTATCATTTTGCAGAGTGATGCTATAAATTTCTCACACTCAGCCATCTTATAAGGCAGCATTTGTACAGAGAATCAGAAACTAATGACATGCTCTATCTCAGCTCATTATAGGGCATACACTTTGATTTTGACAAATATGATTTTATAAAACCTTCAACAATATAGGAATAGGATTAATTTCTAAATGAAATATTATCGGCTAAGTTTCATAGACAGAAATCACAGAAGCAGAACTTAGTCTCATGGCACAAAATAATGGCTGGATCAAAAATCAAAAATCTTTATAATGAAGTGGAGAAAAGGATTATATTAAATGATCAAATTTATTAAGTTTAGGATATTTTTAATGGGACATGGTGGTAAATCAATTATTAAAATTAAGTTCCATGTGAAGAGGACTAGTTTCACATCTGTTGATTAATGAAAAAAATAAATGGCACTTTTGGTGCTCTACAGATCCTGCATTAGAATCGTAGAGTTGGAGCAGACCTTCAAAGGCCTCCTAGTCCAACACCCCTGCAGTGAACAGGAACATCATGCACTAGACCAGGTTGCTCAGAGCCTCGTCAAGCCTGGCCATGGATGTCTTCAGAGATGGGGTCTCCACCACCGCACCTCTCTGGGCAACCTGTTCCAGCATCTCACCACCCTCCTGGTGAAGAAATTCTTTCTAACGTCTAATCTAAACTTGCCCTGTTCTAGTTTAAAACCATTGCCTCTTGTCCTTTCACCACATGCTCTGACAGTCTCTCCCCAGATTTCCTGTAGGCCCCCTTCAGGTACTGGTAGGCTGCTATGAAGTCTCCTCAGAGCCTTCTCTCTTCCAGGCTGAACAGCCTCAATGGTCTCAGCCAATTGGTAGCAGAGGTGCTTCAGCCCACTCATCATCCTCATTGCCCTCCTCTGGACCCTCTCCAACAGTTCCATGTTCCTTCCTGTGCTGAAGGCTCCAGAGCTGGACATGTACTTCAGGTGGGGTCTCACAAGAGCAGAGTATAGGGTCAGAATCTCCTGTCAATCTGCTGGACATGGCTCTTCTGATGCAGCCCAGGATAAGTTTAGCCTGGGTTGCAAGTGCACACTGTTGGCTCATGTCTAGCTTTTCATCCATCAGTACCCCCAGGCCTTTTTCCAAAAGGCTGATCCCTATCATATCACCCCCCAGTCTGTATTGCTAATGAGGATTGGCCCAGCCCAAGTGCAGCACCCTGCACCTGTCTTTGTTGATCTTCATGAAGTTTGCGTGGGCTCACCTCTCCAGCCTGTCCAGGTCTCTCTGGACATCTTATTTCTCTGGCTTGTTGACTGCACTACTCAGCTTGGTGTCATCTGCAGACTTGCAGAGGGTGCACTCAACAGTATCAGTACCAGCACAGACCCCTGAGGAACATCACTCATTGTTCCAATCCAGCTGCACATCAAGCTATTGACATCTGCCCTCTGGATACCACAATCCAGCCAGTTCCTTATTCACCAAACAGTCCACCCACCAAATCCATATCTCTCCAACTCAGAGAGCAGGATGCTGTGGGGGCTGTGTCAAAGGCCTTGGAGAAGTCCAGATAGATGTCTCGAATCACCTCCCTGTCTTTCATGTGCTGTAGAAGAGCTTCAAGAATCCATGATCCTAGGCATAGAGGTGAGGCTGAAAGGTCTGTACCTCCCAGTGTCTCTCCTCTACCCTTTTCACAAAAGGCATGGTTTTTGCTTTCTCCCAGTCTCCAGGGTCTTTGCCTGACCACAGTATCTTTTCAAATATCATGGAGAGCATGTTGGTAATGACATCAGTCAGTTCCCTCAGGACTCTGGTCCCATGGACTCATGGGATATATAATCACTTACATGTGCAATTCCAGTAAGTCCAGTGGAAATTTCAAACATTTTTGGTTATGTAGGGGGAAGAATCTTATCACTCCTAAATGAAAGTTTACATTTATTGAATGCTAACATATTCTAGATAATTTTGTTCATTACATGAATCTATTATCAATTAGCTGTTAGAAGAATTATGTTGTGTTTTCTAAATATCAGTCACTTAGAAGCTCAAATTTAATTTACCCAAGTAAGATTCAGAAATACACATGCACTTCCAAGGCCTTCAGGTGGTTTAGAAAAGTGTAAACTCCCTAGTTCTTTCCAGATGTTAAGTGCATTTTCACTGGCAGAAATGTCATGGAGTAATTGGTAGATTTGCCTTTTTCTCTGCTTCCTACTAGAAGTAAGAGGAAAATTCAAAAGGAGATAATGGACCTTTCAATAATAATTTTTTTAAGATTCTTTTCATAAATATAAATGCACATACAATTAGAAATAGGCACAATGAAACCAGGTATGATATATACTGCAAATCTGTTGCTTTAACTTCTCCTTGCTGCAATGAGATTTTAAAAAAATGCTATTACATTTTTTTTTAAAATGGCATTTAAAAAAAATTATTCTCACATAAATGACTTTGAGTTCCACTGAAGTTTTAAGAACTTGCTCTTTTTAATCAAAATAATGTCCCTGACGTCATTAACAAGGGACAACAGCTGCTCCAAGTTTAAGATTGCAACAGAGTCCCTGCTGGAATCTCAATCTGACCCCACAAAAACATTCCACCAAAAGGGGGTTTCCCTTCCATGGCCACAACAGGAATGGCAGAAGAAGAAAGATTTTATACACTCAGACCTACCATCATGTCTGACAAGTGTGACAGAATGCCAGGGTTGGGGAGAATAAGGACTGGCACACGGACCAGACGAGGGAAAGGGACAGCATATACCTTTACCAAACATCAGGGGACTCAAACAGGAGACTCATGGAAACAAGAGGAGCAAGAGAAATTTTTTAGAGAAAAGTCTGTGGGAAACCAGATTCTGTGGGTTGTATTCTACCTGTTTTATGAAACATGAGATTTGACCCATATTTTGTCTTCCTATAAGTGATCTCCCCTGCTCCTTTCATGTGTCATTAAAGACAAGTCCTAAGCTACAAGGTAGTGGGTTTATTTATGCTTAACTAGGAAACTCACCTGAAATCAACATTTGCAATACTCCTCCTTGAGGCTTGTAAAAAATTGGTTAATCCAGGTAATTACACGGCCTTCTCAAGCCAAGGTACAATGCAAACCAATTCTGGGAGCAAAGGATACTATTAGCACAGAAGTTTTGTATGAAAAATGAAGACAAAAAACAAAGCTATGATAAAAGAAACAACAATCATCTTTATGTGAAAACCAAGGAGAGCAGGGCCAGGCAGGCTGCTTCATCACATCCTAAAGCAAAGCCAAGCCCCATCAGCACATCCTGTGTGAACTGGCCCCAGACAGCTCTCTCCTCCCTCTCTCCACAGAATGGCTTAAAAAAAAAAAAATATTTAGTGTCCTTTTGATCTTTTGGCTCTTTGCCTTGGCATGTCTTATGACTTTGTCCGGAACCTGGAAGAAGTATCTTCCTAATTAATAGCTCAGGAATTATTTCAGACTGCCACCCACCAGGACTGTTTAGCTGGATGGATTGTGTGACCTTTTGGCTGCTCTTCTCCAGCTTCATCCCAAGGTGCTCCAAGTGACCAGTCTGTGGCTGTACCCATCAAAGTCCTTCTTCACCCAAGCAACCCTCATTCTATGGCCACCCTAAAAAAGACCTACAAGAGCCTGCCACCACTCAGTTTTTCCAGTTTATTATGACATTTTTATATGTTCTTTTCCCATGCTTCCAACACAAGCAATGTCGTAGAGCAATGCTGCAATGCACCATTCCCTCTTAAAATACTTTGTGTGTGGTTAGTAAACAGCTCTGCATTCAAGACCTAACAGATGAACTCTTTCTAGGCTTCTCTTCCCAATCTTTTAGGTCCTTACAACTCCTAGCAAAGTGCTTCCACCTACAACACAACTTGTAAAACATACTGTTAACATTTGTTTGTAGTCTGTATACAAACATATGAGGAGGATTCATGGAAAGATATAAACCAGAAAACAATGCCTCTGTGAATAAATTTATGGCTGACAGTTTCAGAAGAAACCTGGCTTTGATAACCTCTGGGTATTCTTGGTGTCTACCATGAAATATCTGCCAGGACCCTCAATTTTCAGTAGATTATGGGGACCTATATGCTGAAGTCCCTATATGCACAAGTCCCTTTTAGGTATTCTTAATGGACTGTCCAAAGAATAAGACATCCAAAACAATTAGTCATTCTCAAAAAATCTTGACCATTTTTGTAACCTTATTTTTCTAGTTGTGAATAATTGGCTAAGCTTGTGAACCTACATGCTCCAAATTCATAGCATTTCTTTATAGGTTTGTCCATTTGCTTGTCTCACGAAAGCCAGAGTATGCTGCATTTTCCTAATTAAAAATGTTAGTGAGTATCCCAGATGCTCACAACCAAGAAAGTGAGCACAACAGTATGGAAAACACCGAGAGCCTTCATCATCTTCTTCAGGCTTCCAACACTCCCTCTTAGGTCAGAGGTTTGGCTGAGAAGATTCATTAATGCTCTCTGAAATAACAGCATCACTCCCTCATCTCCTTCCATTCCATCTTTCCAATAGAATATTGTAATACTGTCCTTCTACCAATGTCTTATTTTCCTGTCTAATAGAGACAATGGGAGGAAGGAAGTAGAAGGTGAGGGACTCAAATATAGGACTTCATGGGAAGATGGAGGCTGCAGGACATGGGTAGCAGAATAAATACCCACAGTACATAACTCTTTTTAGAAGCATGATTACTGATCCTGGTGTAAAAGAGATAGAGAAGGCTGGAGATGGGAAGTCAAACAAAGGTGTTCCTCCCAACAGGAAAGACAAGCAAAGACGAGTGAGGGATTCTGGGAAGGAAGCCAACAAACCTCAATATAAAATGGAAATAATATAAATATGTACGGAGTTCTGAATTGTTTCTTCTTAGGGTACTTGATATTCAAATGCTGGAAGCAAGGGCCAATGATAATAGTTTTTGGATAGAATTGTACCTTTGTGCTATTGAAAGAAAAAAAAAAGTGAGCACCATAGGAAGGCCTACTTACTGCTTACAGCTGTCATACAGCTAAAATGCTTTCGGCCTTGGCTCCTGATCCAGAGAGTTTTAGTTCTGAAGAGTTCTTTAAAAAGTAAAATAAATTTCTTCTCAGCCATAAGCACCTTCACTATAGACAAACCAAGAATATTTGTATCTAATAGAGTTTTACCTCCCAGCAGGAGACAACACTTAGCTTGTTGGTTAGTACACATGGTTAGTATGGGATAGTGAGTTAGCCTAGTGTAGGAAAAAACAGCCACATATTTGACTTCTACATGTTAAAGAGATACATTGAAGGAGACTTACCTAAAGTCTACACTACACAGAAGCCTACAGAAAATAAAACAGCCTGGTGCAGTAGTTGATTATGTGACAACGATGATTATGTTTTCAAACCCTAGAACAGTATGTACATGCAAGAAGCTGATGGACAATCTTGACATTTTGATCACAGCAAAAAACATGTGGATGAACTTCTCATAAATACTGTGTGAGCTTCTGTTTTGTCCACACAAATCTGATAAGTGTGTGCACAGCTGAAGAAATTGCATGTGCAAGCTGAACAATGCAATCAACAAAGTTTCACAACAAATGGATGGTTTTACTGATATACTTGACAAATGAATCAGAGACATGGACTTTAAACTTCTAAATCTCTAATCTAATTCCAAGATGCTTTGTGGTTATACAGGTTGGCATAATTTTTTGCTTTCTAACTACTTACAAATCCAGTTACAGTATCCTGAAGAAGTATAAGATCTGCCTCTTTAGCACTACTGACGTTGGAAATGACAGAATGAAACTTACCTCAGTAGACAGCAAAAAAGTCAGGAGCTCAGAATTTTTATTTCTAACTTCTAAGAAATTATTAGTAATGTAAAAAATAATTATAATTTAATATAGCATTATGCTTTTCTAGATACTCAGAACGTTCATGAAAAGATCTCCTTCCTGCAAATGAGCTGATTAAGCTGACCACTAGTTTATACTTACCAAGACATTTACTTCTGTAATTATTTCAATTCTTTGCAGAGCCTATGCTGCCTCCATTGCACAAACTGATCACTCTGTCTGTGTGATGCATTCAAGAAGGAGCATGCTAGCCTGTTTAAGCTTCCAGAACCTCATGCCTCCTTAGCATTCTCATTCCAGGTTGACTAGCAGCCTGAGGGAGCCATAAGATTCACAGTAATGCTTCTCTCTTTTCCCATTAACTGGCACCACAGAGAACTTAGATACTTCCCAGCCATCTCAGTTACTTTTTTCTTTTTTTTCCTCTCAGTGGTCAAAAGGCTCAAAAGTCACAGCAATGACAGAGACACAGATACCTTGAGGCTTAAAAGATCTCGGTTAAATCTCCAGGCTGGGATTTTGACAGGATATTATGCTTGAATCCCACTAAAATGGGAACAGAGTACCTGGCTCTCCTGAAGCACCCAGCACTAATTTGTTAGATGATGAAATTAAAGCAGATAATAGTTTTTATAAGCTTTGTTTCTTTACCAACGTGAGTGATGATACTACCACACTGTCACGGCAGAAGTTTCAAGAAAAGTTAATATAGATTTTAAACTAATGCTGTGATGGGTCTGAGCCCTTAATTTTTCAATTGCACTGGTTTGACACATTGGGAAAGACTGTTCCACTGTTGAAATGGTAAGTGGCAAATTACATATTTGCTATATACATCACTGATATTTGCATCCTATTCCTTTCAGGTTATGGAAAAGCTGTAAAGATGATGTATTTTATGGTGTAAGATGCCAGGACTGAAACCTTCCATTGTCTGGTCACCATTGTGCTTGCATACATGCAAACTTTACAGTTTCTTCTCTGCATTTTTTCTTCCATCCAACACTTACTCAATGCAGTTAAGCAGGAAAGAGCAAAATGTAAATTAGGCTGCTCACTCAGCCGAGCCCAGCATGTAATGTGGAGTTTCAGATTCAAGCAACAGCAGTAAACAGCCATCATGGAAGGGGATGATTATATAACAGGGTTCATCTAGAGGATAAGTTCAGAATCAGGGGAAAGAAGGGGAGGCACAGCAAACCTCCCTTCCTAATGGAAAATGTACTCAGAAAAGGTGGAAATTTTACAAGGACACATGAAAAGGCGAAATGAATACCCTTTGGTTCCCTGCCTCAGAACTCATCCTCCCTGGCTTTGGTCTGCAGAGGGGAAATAGGAAACAAATATGAAAAAAATTCTGGCATGAACTGAGAGCTAAGAGAAAAGGGGGGTGGGGGTAAGGAGGGCAGAATGACTGCTAAAATTCCATATTTCCACATCTGCTTTCAATTATACTTATGTCAAGTCATTTTATGATTTGACGAAACCAATCCAAGGAATTAGGCTTTTGTCAGATGCCTTGAAATGTCATTAAGTGCTCATACACCAACACACATACAAATAAACTCACGTTTTCCATCCGTTATAAGTGTGATTACAAGCCTGGAGGGTGATGGGAGGAGTGAGGTGTTACCACCTTGCAAACCATCACTTTCCCATTCTCCTGCCAGCACTGCCCTCTCACATAAGGCCAAAGCCAGGGTGAGGTTTTCCTTTCTCCAGTATGACCCAGGGTGCATGAGCTGGGACCAGCAGGAGGAGGAAATGGGATAGTGAGTGCTGCTCAGAGTAGGCTGGGAAGGGAGGGAGGGAAAGTGTTCGTTTACAAGTTATAATTTTGTCAACAATCCAAATCTGGTTTTAAATTAAATATTAGCAATAAACTCAGAGAGAAAAGATTTCCAAAATGCACGACAAAGGAAGTGTTAGGAGCATATGTCTTTTCAACAACTCAACAGATGTCTCTCTTTCCCTCCCAGTTATCCCAGCCCATCTATTTAAGGTTCTCTATACTTTTAAGAGTTGGAGCCCTCCGACTGCTGTTTGTGTATTAGCTTCAGAGAAAATCCCTACAGGCCTTCTGTTCCTTTTTGCACAACCCGAGGTATGGCTTCAATGGAGGGGGTGGAAATGACTCAACACCTTCTGCAAAAACATCAGACCCAGTGGACATGCATCTCACTAGAAACCCCAAAAGCATACAGCACCAAAGGTCAACTAGTCTCTTTAGAAAAAAGGCAGAAAGGGAAAAAAATACCCCAGCTTTGTCTATGATCACTTAATTTGTGGCTTGCTTTAGAAAGCAGCATTGCTTTACTTTTTAACAGGATTCTGATCTCTCATGATAACAGCTGAGGAAATAAAATCTCCATGTTTCTTTTGGCACTTTCTCATTTCAGAATCTGCAGGCTTGGTGATGTGTTTTCACTCATCGTGCTGATATTACTACACAAAATGTTCTGGCTTTTCAGTATCTTATCAATGAGGCAACCTGGGGAATCCATCACTGACACCTATTTGGGCCATAAAGCTTAATCCTGGTTCTCAAGATTTTCCTTCCTCTGCTTTACAGAATCTCCCAAGCAAACTTTGTTGAAGAATTCTTTTACAGAGTATCATAAACAGTATTTTTTTGCATGATATGCAATGAGACTTTTCAGCAGATAGCTTGCTTTCATATAGTTGTGTGCAATCTATTTTGTTCACTTTTTAAATATATGTAAACATTCTCTTTTCCCTCTGACTTTCATACTGCCACAACCACAGGTTCTACGTCCCACTCTTAACTCCTTCCATTCCACATGCACTACCACCAGATGCCCATGCATGCAATTGATGAGCTTTTCTTTCCTTGCTTTTTCATAGTGACACACCACCATTTTTCTTCCAACATCCTAAGCAACACATTGGAATCTCAAACTTTGACAGACATGTGATCTGAAAGAAAGACTGATGAATTCACTGCTTTGTATGTGGAACAATAGGTCAACCACAAGCAGTAAAATACAGAGCTTAGCACATAATCCTGAAACATGTTACAGTGATACTGCCATTGCATCTGTGTTGTAAAGCATCAGGATTTATTTGAGACCAATACAGGTTTTATCAGAAGAGAAGCCCACGCAACTCAGTCAGCTGAAAAAGCAAATTAAAAAATCTCTAAGAAACTATCTTATACTGGAAAATTTTAAAGCCCACTCTTATAAGTTTTCCTAGAGGCTTTTTCTAGATTAAATGATAAATGCCAAAAAAGAGAAAAAAATTAAAAAAACAATAGAGAGGATATGATGACAAATACGGAGAAAGACTTCGTGGTACTATGAATCTGATTTCAGTTCAAATATGATCTAAGATTTTGAAAATTAATAGTAGCAAGAGCAGAAGCAATTGCTTGTTTATTTTTTAAAATCATCAACAGGGTGGTGAGGACATCTATCTCAAAATAAATGCTTAAATATTTGCTTATCCCAAAATCCATGTGATTATATATATAACAAGGAATTCAAAATTACCTGTCAGCTCTTGAAAGCCTGTAAAGATATTCTGACACTCTAAAGTCATGATTTGTACTTGCTCGAGAGAAGCTTGCCTTTGGAAGACTTCCACTAGCCAGAATAAGCATCATAAACCTGCTGTGTTGCAGCACCACACC
>VZTY01019391.1:50984-118615 GCA_013400935.1 Turnix velox
CTTCTTGGCTGCAAGTGCACAGTGGTGGCTCATGTTGAGTTTGTCATCATCATGGATAACCTTGAAGTTCTGGCTCAAGACTCAGACACACGCAGAAGTAGCACAGTTGGTTAAATATGAAGTTCAGAGGGTCTTTCCAATAGGCAGCACTGCAAATTGCTAACAAGTCAGAGTCTCACTTTTATGTCTTCAGCATCTCTCGTTTTTAAGGTGAACACTGATCATTAGCAATGGCTTTAAAGTAGAGCACAGTAGTTTTAGGTTAGGTGTTAGAAAGAAATTCAGGTGGTGAGACACTGGAACAAGTTGCCCAGAGAGCTGGTGGAGGCCTCATCTCCGGAGGCATTCAAGGACAGGCTTGATGAGGCTTGGAGCTAACTGATGACGGATGTCCCTGCTCACTGCATGATCTTTCAAGGTCCCTTACCACTCTGCTTTTGTTTTGAAACCAGAGAAATGTCAAGCTGCCTCCAGATATAAATCCCAAGTCATCTATCCACAGATCAGAGAGGAACTAGTTCAGTTTACTGTCTTCTACAAGGATTGCTGCCCTCTGCATAGGGTGGGGGGCACAGCCTCTGAGAGCTAATCAACCTTCTGTTGTCAATATGAGATTTCAAAGTCTGCACTGGTGTTGCCCAGCCTTCCAGAGTGCTCTCTTTCAAACCACAGTTGAACTACAGAAGCTCTCAGCTGCACTGTGCCAAACTAAAAATCAGTCAAAAATAATAACAAAAAAACCTCCCATGACATAGTGGTGTGCAGCATGCTGTTACTGTCACTCTAACCAGGTCTGACAGCCATGCAGTAGGAGCGAAGTAGTGGGGAACATGCACACACATATGGCAACAAGATAAACCAGTGCTACCAGTGGCTGCACTCCTCTTCACCCCACTGCTCCTTGAGACTCTGCAGCACTTCGTTTTGCATTTTATTTTTTTGCCCTCCTCAGAAGCCACCCTGGAGCCAGTGCCCAAGGAAGTAACCTCTTGGTGCCAAAGTGTAGCTGCCTACGCACTACAGCTCTTAAGCATGCATAAAGTATTTAGCCTCTTCAAGCATCCTCAAACACTGACTTCTACAGAGTATATGTTAAGAACACAGAATAAACCCTAGAGGATGCCATTAATACAACTGTTGGTCTCTCTACAGGAGCAACCAAGGGTCCCCTTTAAGGAGCTCACCTTGGCATGCAGCAGGTAACAAGCTGACATCAGGACAGCTGCTACCTATCCATTTTGCAGCTCAGACTCTGAGATGATAGATGAGGTAAACAGCTAACAGAATACAGGATAACATACCAAGAAGTGATAGCAAAAAAAAAAAAAGGTTAATAATTAACAGCATTACTTCATGCAATCTACCTACTCTGCAGTTCATTCTTTTTTCTCCATTTCAGCCCACATATATTGCCTTGGCTCCTAACCTGGGAGCAGTTTTGCTGCACACACACTCTGAGATGCACGCAGGCACAGCACAGCCCCCATTATCTTGCCTTCTGCCAGGTACAGATTTAAGAGGAGGTGCTATAAATCCTCTGGAACACCTTGACTGTCAGTAATGGTGCAATCCTTACATTATCCTAAAAAAAAAAAAATTATACTATACTAGGATTAGGTTTACAGGTAAAAACATCTTCCCTTGTCTTCCCAATGAATTTCTTGTAGAAATGTCCCACCATCCTTACTCAGATATACAAGTCACTTCCTCAAAGTATGACACATATTTTCCTCCTCAACATACAGAGAGTATTCTCATCTTTTAATGGCTCAGTAATACAGATTTCCACACACTCACTAACATACCCAAATTTGAAATAACAAAAGCACTGTTAGTTTCTTACAAACAAATATTAATAGATAATTTAAATGCACAAAAACTAATATACCAGGTAAAGGTAGAACTAAAAGCATCATTTAGGCTTTGTTTGTGTCTTTCTTGTCTTAGCCTGTTTGAAGTTTTCAAGGGTAAATCTACCTTTCAATTATAACCTTCTTTTAACATTTGACCCCTAGGTCACTGCCTTTGAGTAAACATAGCTTTCTCATTTTTTTATGCTTAAAAAAGTCCAAGACAAAATATGACAGAGCTCACTTTGAAGCTCAAGTCCTAGATTCATCCATCCATTAAGCAGGGTAAGTACAGTGCTACGTCATTAGGGACTTCACATTTTCACAACACTGGAAGTCCCACATGAACACAGCATCAACAAGAGCAGCAGCAAATAGAAAATGGAAAGATTATACTGGTGGCCCTTGTTACAACATGCACTGACAGGACACAGAATAGTTGTTGCATAAAGGTTGAATGCTGAGGGCAGCAGCCATCTTCCCCATGTCGTAAGTTTAGTATGAACACTAAAATACTGCAGTTTGTAACATTTTATATGCCCTCAGTAATTACATAAAACTGTTAATCTACATGTATTATTTTCAAATACAATGAACACAAACCTTACAATTAAATCTAATCACACACTAAATTTGAAGAGATATATAGGGAAACTTCTCTATTTTGGGTCCTTGTAGATCAAATAACTGCCTTACTAGGTCTGAGAATTTAAAATTTGTTTCTAAAGAAAAAAATGCTGTGGGCTTCAACTCTTACTTTTCAGTAAAATAAAAAAGTTAAAATCCTTTATTTAGATGAAAACAAAACTCATGTTCATGAAACAGAGATAATCTTCCTTATAACATCATCTTCCAAAACTGGTCAGCATATTAAATGTTCAGGTTCTTCTTTTCATCTAAAGCTCTCCATAGGTTTTTGGATTTGTGGGTTTTTTTGGGGTTTTCAGTAAATTTTGAGAAATGTTAGTGAAGTCACATCAATGTCTCTTCATATTGTCCCAGTAGCAGCTGAAGTTTCTTGGAAGATGCTCTCTAATACAATGCAAATATTTCAGAGTCATCTACAGTAAGAGACTAAAAATTCTAGAAATGCTGAAGGAGTAGATATTTTAAAGACACCCTTATAGGCATACAGTATGCCTTCATAATTGTATCCTGAGCTGCATCAGAAGAACCATGGCCAGTAGATCAAGAGAGATGATTCTGCCCCTTTTTTCTGCTCTTGTGAGACCCCACAAGGAGTTCTGTGTCCCGCTCAGGAGCCCCCAGCACCAGGAGGACATGGAACTATTGGAGAGGGTAAAAGAGGATGATGTGAGGGCAGGGGTATCTCTCCTATGTGGACAGGCCTATGAGAGAGCTAGGGCTATTCAGCCTGGAGAACAAAAAGCTCTGGAGAGATCTCATAGCAGCTTCCCAGTACCTGAAGGGAACCTATAGGAAAACTGGGGAAGGACTATTTGTCAGAGCATGTAGTGATAGGAAAGGAGCAACGGTTTTAAACTAGAGCAGGGCAAGGTTAGATTAGTCATCAAAAATAAGTTCTTCACCATGAGGGTGGTGAGGCACTGGAACAGGTTGCCCAGAGAGGTGGTGGTGTCCCCATCCCTGGAGGCATTCAAGGCCAGGATCAATGAGACTCTGAGCTAGTACAGAATACTGCTGCTCACTGCAGGAACTAGATGATCTTTGAAGGTGCCTTCCAGTTCTGTGATCATATGATTCTATATCTGAACTCTTGGTTCCCTTTCAAAGAACATCTGAATAAATATTCATAAAAATTATGAAACTCAACATTCAGGCATGCACCTTTCCTCAAAAATATGACAAATGCTTGAAGTTTCGTGACACAAGAATTTAAAATTTATGCTTAGATGTCTTCTTGTTCATTCATCCTTCATATTAAACACATAAATAAAATCTGATAATCACTTGCAGAGTCTTTATTCCTAAAAATGAAACCTTATGGAAAAGAAACTTGCAACATTGCCTACCTCAATTGCTTGAAGTGTACATTTCCATCTGTGAGAAACAGTTACTTGATTTTATATCTTCTTTCAGTCAGTAAAAAATACCAGCTATCAACTTCCGGGTCTTCTGTTATCACATTTCTGAGCATATGCTTCATCATTCCTTGATGAGGTCGTGAAATTAAAAGGCCTCCTCTGTGAACAGGATTCACAGAGTTCTTCAGCTCATACTTCTCACCTTGGGGAAAATCCTCCTGCCTCCTAAAGCACAATGCTGTTCTGAACCAACAGCTGCTACTGCTACATAACAAAATTCTATAGAAATTTTTTTTAAGAGGGAAAGACTATACTGAAGTATTTCAATGTGCTTGCTGAAGATGGTTCAGATTCTTAGCTAATCTGATCTTTGAAACTTGTTCACTGTGTCTTACTGCAGATCACCAAACTGCTTTCCAGACTTCTTGCTCCGCTAACAAATCATAATCTTCCCTTGAAAGGATAGCCACAGGAAAGATCAGTGCCACAGTGCATGGAGTTTTTCCAGCACCAGTGTTAAAACTGGTTAAGCAGCACTAAGAAGAAATGAACTTTCCAGAAAGTTAAAGGTGTTTTTCAGCTGCATCATCTAGTAATCAGCCATTGAAATGATCAAAATATTTATCTAGGTCCCAGATACTACATTCATTGCATTACGGCTACTTCAAATTATGGACATGTGTTTGGTAAAACTTTTCTTTTGAGATGGTAACACCAAGCTGAATCATGCAGCTAACATACTTGAGGGATGGAATGCCATGCCAAGAGACCAAGACCTGGATGTGCTCAAAAAGTGAGCTCATGCAAACCTCATGACATTCAACAAGGTCAAGTGCAGGGTCCTACACCTGGGTCAGGGCAACTCCCTATATGAGTACAGGCTGGGGAATGAAGAGGTTGAGAGCAGCCCTTCAGAAGACTTGAGGATACTCTTAGACGAGAAGCTGCTCATGAGTTGTCAACGTGCACTCACAGCCCAGAAGACCAACTGAATCCAGGGCTGCATTAAAAGAAGTGCTGCCAACAGGTCAAGAGAGATGGTTCTGTCCCTCTACTCCACTCAGGTGAAATCCCATCTGGAGTACTGCATCCAGCTCTGGAGTCCTCAGTACAGGAAATACATGCACCTGTTGGAACAGACCCAAAGGATGACCACAAAAATTATCAGCAGGATGGAGCATCTCTCCTGTGAAGCCAGGCTGAGAGAGTTGTGGCTGTTCAGCCTGGAGAAGAGAAGGCTACAGGGAGACCTTATCGGGGCCTTCCAACACCTGAAGTAGGCTTATATGAAAGTTTGGGCTAGAACTATTAATAAGGCCTGCTACAATAGGACAAGGGATAGACTTGAAACTACAAGATGGCAGATTCAGACTGGGAGAAAATTTTTTTGATGTGGGTAGTGAAACATTAGAATAGGTTGCCCAGAGAAGTGGAGATGCCCTGTTCCTTGAAACATCACAGGCCACTTTGGGAGGGGATTTGAGCGATCTGATCTAGTTGAAGACATCACTGCTCCTGGCAAGGGTGTTGAATTAGTTGACCTTGAGAAGTCCCCTCCAATCTAAACCATAATTCTATTATCAATTTTTGTAAAGAAAGTTTCTAAGTCATGTTTTGTTTATGATGACATCTTCTGTTTCTAAAAGGCATTCTGATAAAGAAAATGAGTGCTCCTAGATGATAAATATGAGCTCAGTAAAAATCGACTATGCCCTTAGAATATGTGTACATCTCTGATAAAAGTTCATAAAATAATATTGTTATTCCTTTTCTCAATAGAAAGAAATGTTAACAAGGAGCAAGCCAAAGGCAGGAAGGGAAGGGAGGTGCCAGGGATTCCTGGGATGTCTGATTTACTCTTAAGTGGGCTCAGTTCCCCAGTGTGTTTTGTCCTATAGCAGAGGCAAAGGTCTAGAAGGCTGAACAGACTAGCAATGGGTATGGCTGCAGCTGTCTAGGGTTTTGTACAATATTCTAAATAACCTTTATTTTTGTGTTTTTCTGCAGAGATAAAAGACTGCGCATGAGCAGCATTAGTGACAGATAGTTGCCACACCAATAGTTATCATACCAAATCCAATCTGTTTAGCTTCATTTAAACAAGCTAGATTTCTAAAGGTTTTGTTATCCCTTGAGCTGGAAGAAGAACATCTCTTATTTATATTAGTTGCTTAAGACTGCCCTGTGCTATGTGCTGCACGGTGGTATAGCAAGAGTGTTCCATCCTGAATCACTTGCCATATAAACAGAAGAGATACAGGAGATATTACTTTTCTTGCTTCTAGTAATACATCCCCAAGTCACGGAATGACTAAGAAGCTTGCTTAAGGTCACACAGGATACCTGTGTAGCACAGTTGCAATTCTTTTGCTTTGCCTTGTTTTAAAACTCACATTCTGATGTAGCTGTGTAACATCATATTTGGTGTCATGCCTAGAGAGAGACTGAAGCTGTTACTTCAGGCTCCCTGGTGCAATGCTGCCCACTGGCAAATCTACTTCAGCTCTCTCTACATGCAGCCCGAGGCTTATTTCAAGCACTAGCATTATTCATATCTCCCAGTGAAGCTGCTCACCTTTGTTTGCTAGAAGCATTTGTAAAGCTTCAAAGGTACCTCAATCTCTTACCACTAAACCCAGAGTGGACACAGTTTAATTCCCAGCACAAAGTTATTACTGCATAGAAGAGAAGAGAACTGTCTTACATATCCTTATATAGCTGCAGTGATATAAATCCTTTAAGCAAACATGGTGCTACTAAACATCAATACTGGTCTGTGGGTTTGGAGAATACCACAAACACCACATGAACAAGGTAAAGCTGTAAACATTTTAACAGTAACCATGGCACTTTGGAGGGTTTGATTTCCCACAGTGGTTGCATGCTCTGATCTGGCAGTTCCCTCAGGACCATCACACATCACACCACCACTTACAGACCGTGATGTTGAACATTTCCAGAACAGATAAGTTCTCAGTGCTGTATTTCAAGGGGCACTCTAGAAATAAGGATGTGCCTGCCACTTCCACATAGCATTAATTCTGCAATACAAAATGAATGCAAGCTCTAGCATTTCAGTTCTCTCACAAGCATTAAAGAGCCATTCAGTGAAAGTGAGCACACATTCAACTGCTAATCAGAATCATCGCCTTCATCATGGACAATGGGCTGTACCACAGTCACTAAAATGAGCTTTCATAAAGATCTGCTGCACACAGAATTTGCTTGATAGAAAGATTTACTGTGTATTCTATTACAGCACATAAACAGCAAGAATATTTTTTATTAAATCTCTACAACTGCTACATATGTACATATAAAAAAATATAAGCTAGCAAAATTACTTTGATACGTATTAAAGGATCATTTACACGATCAGTTTAAATGCAGGACTGACATATGTACTAGCATCAACAAAGCAGAGAATAAATTTTACGAGTCCGGAAAAGACTCTTTCACAGGTTATTTTTTCTTCTACAGAGCAACAATGTAATCATCAAGCAAACAGACCAAGTGAAGGAATGACTGACAGAAGGCAGGGCTTATTTTTCACTAACGTAAATGCATTCACTGCCTAGAACAACTAGAAAGTTATTTCTTTCCATAGGCTTCCTGTTATTTTAGATTCTCAAAGGAAGAGGAAGGAAAACCTATTTGAAAAGATGATATCTTTGCATTCAAATATATAGAGAGTATGCGTTTACAGATATATTTGTATTCACATGCATGTAGGGTTGTTTAGACATACAGTCCATACATCCAACCTTCTCTGTGGACTGCAATTACACAGGCAAAGTCTGCTTCTTCTTTATAAAGTAATATCTTTAAGTAATTATGTGATGCTGTTCTCTGGGGTGACAGGGCAACAAGGGACAAAAAATGAGCGCGAAGAGCAAATCTGGAAAACCACTGACAGAGGTTACACTGTTGCAGCGTTAGGCGAACATCACTACCAGCGTACATTTACGTGCTGAGGTATGGCTTGTGGGTTTAGCCAGTGTTTAAACTCCCAGCAATTTGCTATCTTCCAATATCTGACTCCAGGACTTCTCCTAGTAAGGACCTGGGCAGCCTCCCACCAAACAGGGGAAAGTGTGAAGCATGGGAAATTTCAAAGCAGAAGACAGAAAAGGCTTCACAGAGAAAAGGAGACAAATCTTTATATAGGTCCAAACTGAGCCAGGTATGTAAACATTTGCACAGCTATAAGCTGTAGGAGTATTCCCTTTGTAATCAACAAGATCTCTTAAACACGCTTAACATGAGGCTTATGCTTACATACCTGGCATAAATGGAGACAGAACAAGCAGCTGTGGAGCCTGCCTACAGGGGGGTTTCCAGCAAATATGAAAAGCAAGCAATGGGGCCGCAGACCCACATTTTCCTTAGAGTAAGTGATAATTCTGGATGTCCAGTTAGGGTAAGGCTGATATTTAGAGATATAGAAATAAATATGTATGAAACCTATCTATATATAAAAAAATAAAAATACATATTATTGATACATATGTGTGCATGCACATGTGCCTTTTTATATGTGTTTTTACTTACAGGATTGGCACTCACAACTTCTGAGGTTCCCAAAGCTCGGAACAGATGCTAATACAAACGGACCTAAATGTCAAGTACCAATGTTGCTTAAGTGCTGCTTAATTAAAATAAAAAAGAAATAGCATTCATACATTAATTCAGTCATTCACAAGATTTTTATACACTCACAGCAAGAACCCAACCTACTCTTCAAGCACTTGAGCAACTTTAGTCACTCTAAGTTTTCACTTAATGGCTTTTTGTTTGTAAGAGTACCACATCTCTGCATGTGAACAAAAAGTTGTCCTGATCTCTAGCTTTGTTAGGTGTCTAGAGTCTTGGTACACCCCATGTCTTCCTCTCATATTCTGTTGTCCTGAGCATCACATGTATAGGTCTTGCCCCCATAAAAGTGACCTTTAACCAACGATACTCATGGCAAAAGTAAGAAATCACAAATTGAGTAGATACTCTGAATAGACAGACATATTAGTTAAACAGTTCAGCACAAAGTATATTTGAGCCCTGAACAGAGCTGTGAGTCACATTTATCTGTGCAACAGGAGCAGAACTTTGAATAGTGCTTTTTTATAATAGAAACACTAAAGCCTATATTACATAAAAGGAATACCTGATATATAACATACCATGCAAAAGAATGAATTGAAAGTAACAGACATATGGAATCCACATGTGAGTAAAACTGAGAGTTAATTATTCATATATTATTAGTCAATCAATGAAGAGGGCTTAAGTTTCAGCCAGAATTTTCAAGTCAGTAGAAATCCTGAAGAATTAATTAAATTAATGAAAATGTCTTAATAGTATCACGTGACAAGGAAAAAAAAAATCAGGTCACATCATCCAAGTCAATATCCATTTTCAAAAGAAAACCAAGAAGAAAAATATCCTGCTTAGAAATGGATTTACAAAACAGCTTGTATTTTTTTCTGTAAGAAATTAAATTTGGTTTAAGGAATTTCTTTGCGTCACAAGAATCCACAAATACAGATTTAGTTCCTTCAAGCACTGTCTGATTCTCTTGCAAAGACAACTACACTACATGCATTAACAAGTAAGTCTTAGGAAAAAAAAAAAATTAATCAAGAAATCAACTCCTCAGCTTTTTGCAGAAAAAGATCAAGAACCACCAGTCTTCTGTTTGGTCATGCACATATTTTTTCTTCTCCTGTAACCCTCACCAAAATCCACTGATTTTTCTGGTAAAATTTCTGTCACCTACATCAAGATCAGAAAAGTGAAATGTCATGCTTTATCTCTATTACACAATCACATCTTTTTCAATATCTTTCAGAGATGTTATTTCAAAGCAGAAATGAGCATTCCTTAATAAGGTTGATGGGATATCTTCATGATAGTAGTGTCCTACTGACAAAGATGGATGCTTTTGTATAGATGGCAGCAGAGCAAGAAAGATGGTGGGAGTGACCACAGCTCATGGCTTCACTGCAATTTGAAAATGAGCTTGGATTTAAATAATATGTCTGGTTTTTGCTGTGAGGATAAAGTCTACATCCTTTGAAGATACCTGGGAAGCTGTACTGAAATATGTTACTAGAGGCCATAGCCCTCTAGTCAAACTTTGCCTACATGGAAATGCCCTGCTGCACACTCCTATCAGCACCTTCCACAGCTTCCACATGGACCTTGATCCTCTCACATGGTAGAAGTTCCATGTAAGCAAAATCTCTGCAGTTCCTAGTAGAACCAACAGAAAGCCGAAATCCAGTCACTGAAACACTCAATTTAGAGAGCAAGATTTTTTTAAGCTCTTCACTATCTCTGCTCTGATTTGTCAAGAGTTAAAGAAGTTAGAGGATTAGAGAAAACAAATGTCCTATTATTTTAGAAGAGTTAATTCCTGGAATGATTGCTGCCAGGGGGCCACAGCAATAGAGCAAACAAAAAAGGGAGAGATTCAGGGTAATTCTTTCCTATCAAGTTGGCATACACTCCAGAGATTGGTCAGCAATTCTCCTGGATCAGTGAGAGAAAGTCAGCTGTGGGAACCTAGCCTTGCCTTTGCAAGCATCAGCAACTTTGTAAACACCCAGTAAAATGGTACAGTAGTGAGCAGAAACAGGAATCCGGGCTGGGTTCCCAGCTAGTGTGAACGAGTGTCACTCCACCCACAGAAAGCCATGCCCGCTGGTTTGAGGTCTCCACTGGAGACTGTGCTCCTGAGGTACCACCAGACCTTCCAGGCTGCGGACAATCTCTGAGCAGACTTTGCAGCACTTCATGCAGAGGATCTGCAGGAATGTCCCTCCAGGGTTTGAATGGGCAGTACAGCTGCTCCCCGTCCACCTGCCCATGTTTCTGTGACACTATTTTAGACCGTATCAGGGATGAGGAACTGGCCTTAGACAGTGCAACCTCAAACTGCCCCCAGCAGCACAGGCCACCACACTGAAATCTCTGGAAGGAGTGTATGTGCCCCCTCTAAGCAGTAAAAGAAGTGGCAAAGGAAAATTAGCCGTAAATTAACCACATAGGATTCCCCCAGGCACCATAAGACAGAGCTAAATGCTAGGACAGAAACCGAACAGTTAAATTGCATCCCTCTCAGAGTACCCATTAAAAGAAAAGCTCTTGTCTTCAGCCAACTGCAAATCCAGTACTCTGCAAAAATGAATTAAAGTGGCTGGAATGGAGCTTTTCTAAAGCAGTTTACATTGGACAGATCACAAGAACAATAATCACAAAACATGCTTTCTGTGAACCTTCCAAATTATCGCATTTCTTCTTTTGACAACAACAGAAAACATTCAGAAAGGGGAAAAACATCTGAAATCTAAGGGATAAGTGTAAGGCAGTTGTAAGGGTTAAGGGTCTGAAACAGGGACAAAAGAAGAGTCAAGTCTTTTGAGCATAATTCAAACTCAAAATGATAGAAAGAAAGTATTTGATTTTTTCTAAGTCCAAAAGCACTACAAGAAAGACAGCCAGTTTTCTCAGAATTTATAGTTGATGAACAAAACACTAGTTATTCATATGACTGTAACATCCAAGTTAAATCCGTACCTTGCTATGCTGCTGAAACTCACAAAAACAGGCAGGTCTTTCCCAAAGATGCTGCAAAGCAACTGGATAGACCAAGAGTAGGAAGAGCAACCAAAGGTCTCAATAGAGAGGTCAGCAGAGAGACTAGGAAGCCCTCCCTCAGCAGCAAACCATCTGTTACAAATTTCTGAGTATTAGTTTCAGGTGAGAGGCAAAGACTATTGATTGCACCTTGGTTTTTTTGATACTCACAGACCAGCAGTACTTCTAATGCTCTGTCAGTTTGGTTGGGTTGTCTTCCAAAGGTAGGCTTTCTGTCAAGCTCAGGAGTTAAAAAAAAATCAAAAACTAGTGAATACTCACATATTTGGCATGATAAGAGCACCCCAGAACATGTAGTAACAGACAGCAGGATCTGCTCAACCTCACAGTCTGGCAGACCCTCTTCATCACTATAGTTTTGCAGGGCACCTCAGCTGCATTGCACTGAATTCCAGGAGACTTTTCCTTTCCAAAAAACAGGGCCTAAAACACTTTTAGTTTCTAAATTCCCTCACAAGCCCTCCCTCCTTCATCTTGTTCCCCAGTCTCACACACACACCATGTCCTCCCTCCTATATACCCTACTTCTTTCCTCACCAGGTGTAAGGTCCACAAGCCAATCTGGCTCCTAAGCCACTGTGCTGGTGGTTATAGATGTCCATGCCCTCTGCAATGGCTACCACAATCTCTACATACTACATGCCAAGGACAATCCTGATAATTCCTCACTTCTGCCTTAATGTTTTGTTTTGAGGCTGCTCTTAAAGGGGACAAGGTGCAAATCCACTGCTGGGACACTCATCCTCAGCTGCTCCATTGCCCTTTGCATTGGCAGCATTGTCTGGAGATGTAAAAGCAAAGATGCTTTCCAGATGGTAATGTTTAAAATAATAGTCTTTTGAGCCCAAATATTTCTTCATGTACTTTAAGTTTCTTCATAATGGAGAAAATTCTCTGTTTTTCAGAATGGGAAAAAAGTAAGATTTCATCATGGCAGGTCAAAAAAGGAGTTACTGACATTATATGTTTGAACAACAGAGTCCCTGGTGCAGTTCCATGATGACTTGTATGAAAACTGGTTCCACTTAAACTGTATGGTTTGATAGGAATGTGTAGATCATTTATTTTTCTCTTAGTTTTTCAGTTTGAGAACAGACTGCAAAATTGGAAATAAGCTGCAATCAAATTTAATCCTTTTTTTCTGGATGAATAATTTGAGTAACTAATCAGTAAGACTCAAATTACAGGCTTAGAGAGTCTTGGGAGTTTAAAATTACCTCTGTATTTCAATATGCAAGATTTCAATCACTTTTCATTGCTGTCCCTTCTTCTGGAGTTCTAATAATTCAACAGTTCCTAGAATGAGTATTAAAATTACAAATATAATCAGTTAGAAATTCACTTACAAAACATTTTGGCATTACAGATTCAGAACTACTTTTAAGCATAGGCCAGATTTCACATTCATTTGTGTCCATGAAGTTCAGAGGGCTCCGCATGCACACCTTGAAAGCAGAAACAAACCATCTGAAATTAATGAGATAAGTGTGGGTCCCATTTTTATATGTGGAAAAGGTGGAGTGAAAAGTTCAAACCCCAAAACTATATATAAAATCAAGACTATTAATTAAATGCTGAGCCAGAATGTATCAAAGGCAAAGGAAGTAGTTCCATGTGCTCTGCTTGGCATGGGATCAGGCCCTTAGTTTGAAATTTTGCAGGGTGAGGAACATGGAAAAGAATAGAGTGTTACTTTCTGTTTTCCAAAAGACAAAGTCTCTTGTCTACTCTTCTAGCAAAGTTTCTAATCAAGTGATCAGCACATACCTCCAGAACAAGGAACTGAACATGAATTATTGCCTATCTCATTTGAGTGTATTTCCCAAGATTTGAAGAGCTTCTGTTTGCAGTCAGCTCCTTCTGGGTTCATCCTTGCCCCAGTGACAGACGTAGCTCTGCTTGATGCTCTGTCCATGTGTCTGTCCTCCCCTCTGTAATTTCACCTCTCTGCTTGATAATCATCAAGCATACACTAGTGTATAAACTATGCAGTGCCTAAAGCCTTTCTGCATTCCTACTGAAATCCCTCCACTGGGATAGCTGAGGTCACCACTGGTACTCTTCTCTTTTTCATGACTCTGATCATACGCCACAGCTTTGATGCTATGCATCACTGTTAGAGAGACCAGAAGGATCAAACACAGCAACACATGACAGATTTTTCTCAGTATTCCAAGCCCCACAACCACTTCCCTTCTCCTTTTTATTTTATTTTTCTCTTTTGCCTTGTCTGTCTTCTTTTTCTTTCCACCTTAGAAGCTATCTCTTTTTTTCCAGCTTCTTCTAGTTCTGCCAGTAGTTATTCCTGGAAATATACATTACAGCTAATCTCCCTTAATCTCTCCTTAAAGTAAGTATCCCAGTCAGAAAATGAGATAAATTTTCTCAACTTTTTGCAGTTGCAGCTAGAAAGGCCAAGCTCTTAAATTCTGTGATCTCAGTTTTATACATAAGCAACCACTAGGTACAAAGATACTATCTGTTTATACCCAAATGAACTGTGGAGGTCTTTCACAAGACCTTTGAGGAGGCATCTCTCTGCTTCAGTAATGGGAAATTGGGAAACTGCGGTTGTTCATATTAGTTTTACAGGAAAAATAGAATGTCCTCACTTTGCAAAACTATTTAACTTCTCTGCTATGCTGCAACACATGCACTTTAAAATCAACACAATGGCTCTGCAAGATAGACAATGGATTCCATCTGCCTAAATAGAGATGGTCTCTGTTATCAGTTCTACTTGCAATCTACTTTTTTTCCATCTGGTTGGAAAGTACCATACTACATACAGACATCTTAAAGAAGGAAATGGGACTTGCCCAGCATCAGTCAAGAGATCTGTAGCATGCAGATTTCTAATAGCTCTCAGTTAGACCAGTAACCAATGAACCAGACTTCTTCACATAACGATCATTTCTTAAAAGCTATAGAAACTAACAGACATATTTTAAATCCCTTAATTTCAAGACCACCTCCTTTATCAATCTTCACCTCAACTTAAGAACTGGGTTTCTGTCTCCTCTTCTGTGAAGCAATTGAGGAATTTTCTTAGATTTTATAAGTAGAAATAGTTGGGGAATGCAGTTGACCAGTTCAATTAAGAATGCTTTCAATCACATAGCATTTAGCTTCATATAACACTGCAAATGTTTCTATCCAACCTATTTTAATGCATGCTGCATTCATGAAAGAGCACCTATTTCAATTTATCAAGTAATATCAGTTTGATTCCATCACTCCAGTGCAGAATGAATGCCCAGGTGCAGACTGAGTGCCCATCACCAACGAGGCATTTAAAAAAGTATTGCTAGAATATTCATCATCACCATTCACTTCTAACCCTTTTCTAAAAAACTCTTAAAAATATTTGGTCCCTAAGGCCCAGGTAATGAATCTGGACAAATCCCAGCCCTGCAAGGAAGCCACCAATGACCTGCATTTTGTTCCACATACAAATACATGCACAAAGATACATTACCAACTCTATTAACTTTATAATAAATGCTGTTCTTGCTTCTTCTCCTTTTCAAAATCTCATCTAGATACACTGTTCTATTGTACTGTTTTAGAACTATTTTCTCATTTTTTAAAACAGCTCCTAATTGTTTTAGGATCTGATTGAGGATATTTGAGAATTAAGGTTGGCAATTGTCCACATTTCTCACAATAAGCTACTCACAAAAAAAAAGGTTAGGATTTCTCCTTTCTTTGAAAGCAGTTCAGTAAACGAGCCTTCTACTGATGTCTTCCACCTACTAATACTGCTAATAAGATGGTTATTAATGTAATTACAAATATCATATAAAGCCTTATGGGACATTTGATTAAAGAAATATCCAAATTTTTTACTATGTTACAATTTAAAGTAAAAGCAACATGACAGGAGAGAACACTTTTAAACCCTACTAGTGAAACAAAACCCCCAACACTTTAAGTTTTCTGAATGAGAGCACAGAAAAATATGAAAGCTTTTCCCATAAGGAGCTAAAGAAATGAGGGTCTGTGTGTACCTAGAATGACTCAAGTATGTTAATCATTTGTCTATAATCAAATATAACAAACTGGTGTGTTCAGAACTTGAAAAAAATAATGAAGCTGACTTTAGCTCAGACTCTACATCCCCTGAAATCAATGTGAGTTCTCCTTCACTGCCTTCAAAGAGCAATAGATTACACTTTTAATTCTCCACTGCTTATGGCACAAAGTAGATCTGCTGCAGTTTTCTAATAGTCTCCACAGATGTGGAGAATCAATAGCTTAGTCAGAGATACAATGCTTGGGAAACACATGCTCTGAAACTCTACAAACAGAGTGGTAAATGCAAAGCAGATAGGACAACCAGTGCATTAGGAGACAACTGGAAGAAAAAAACCACACAAAATGAGTCAGCAAGCAGGACAAAATCTTCAAAAGTATTAACAAGTGCAAACTTGTTAACAAATTAACATTTCTTACCATATTAACATAATTGGCTCAGAGTAGCTAGCCATCAGACCTTAAGAGGTCTAAAATAATTCATACCAGTTTGCAACCAGGATCTGCTGCAATTCTGTTTGGTCAAGTAAGCACTTGCCAGGTCAACTGCTGTTAGAGCCAGAACTATTCTGTAGAGGCACTTACCACCATACTGACCTCACTTATAATGACTTTACTAAGGGTACCACAGAATCTGGAGTTTTCTACCAATGTACATGCAACTGAGCATAAGCTCAAGCAATGTTTTCTCTTTGATCTTGGTTAATCATAAAGTCCGTTCTCTATGTCTAGCTGTACCCCTTCAAGTATGTCCATTAAAGTACAGAGAACTGCCTAGGAGTACAGGCGGTTGGACAATGGGTTTTGTTCCTGAAAACTTGGGATTCAGAAAAATTATGCCTCAGTGTATCATGTAAATTTTTGTAGAGTGACTGCTCCATGATCTTGTTTTCCTCTGTCTAGACTGCATTTTCCATTAAACAGCACAGTATGCTCTCATGCTAAACTTGTGATATATCATTGGAGTCCCAAGGCTACCTCGCCTGAAGATGAAGTGGATGACATAGTTGTACCATGATTTGCACGAAGCTCTACAGTGGCATGGCTAAATCAGTATTTCCATCTTTCAGCTAAAGTCCTTCACTTCTGGCTGTTGGAAAGAGAAAGGGTTTTGATGAAAAGTCAAAAAAGATTACAAGTACTGTCACTTTTCTCAAACAGCATTTGCTTTAGTGAGAAGCTCAATCCACCTGGAGAAAAGAGTGTCAGTGAGAAATACACATGCTACTCTCAATTTTTATACACAACTTCTAAATGCAAAAATTAAGCTACTCCAAAAATGGATCTGCAAGAGATGAGATCTTCCTATACATTCCTCTAAGGGTTACACATATTGATTTTTTAAAATTTTTTTTTTTTTTTTTAATTTTGAAGCTCTTTTGGCTGGTTTGGAGTGGTTACTGCATAGAGAAATAGTGAAAAACTGAAGCACAGAAGCACTTGCAGTGACTTGGGCTTTTCCCCGGGCTGTTTTCCTGAGTACCTTGTTGTCCTGGGTTGAGCAACACAAACCTAAATTCTCTTCTAATACTGGGGGAAAATTGAATTTGTAGAAGACTCCAGAGCCGGAATTTGGGAAAAAACAATTTACTTTATAGCCATCTAGTCTATGCAGGATTCAGGTTCTCAGTGTTTTCAATCCTAACCAGGTGCAGGGATACAGGAGGAGTGAGGACCCAGATGGGCCAACAGGATTATTTCATACCATGAACATCAGGTTTGATACAAATTAGAAAGTTAGTGTGTCCTCTGCTCTCTCACAGTCTTCCTCTTGCTCCCTCTCATTTTCTTCCTTTATGGCAGCAGTCCAGAGAATCTCCTGTCCCAATGCTGGAGGCCTGAGCCCTTCCCCTTCTCCTGAAGCCGCTGCACTCAGTGCTGGACACCTACTGTCCACCGCTGGGAGGGCACAGCTTCCTGCTGACACCACAGCCTGAATCTAATTCTTGTCCATCTTCTATTAGTATTTGCATTAATACCAATTGGTTAGTTTTACTGCTACTTATTTAGTTTTATCCTATTAAATTTATTGATGTTTCAACCCTCGTGTTTCACTGATTTTCCTTTCTCAGTGAGGAGAGGGCATTGGGTGATAGACTAATTGTCTCAATGACAATACATTGTTATGGGTCACCTCAACCCATAATTCTTGTAAATAAGCAAAGCAAGTCTGCTCACTTAAATTAGGCCATCATCAAAGCCTTTTAAGAGTCAGTGCATCCATTATCCTGTGATTTTTAAGAATTTCAAGTTAACTAAGGGCTAACTGATTGCTGATTCACTTTTACTTGTAGAAATAAAATAGTTGGAGAATAGTGAAGAAAAAAAAATCCCAACAAAACAAGTTAAAAATTAATGACTTTCCTCCACCTCAGCCCTCCCTTTCCCTCCTTCAATTCTCAAAAGCCTGCACCAAAAAAAAAGATACTTTGTTGCAAAAGTTTCATGGGCCCTTGGTGCATGAGATCCAAGGTGTTTTTCTCACACACCATCTCCAAATTCCAGACACAACAGAAACATACAACAATCAAACTGATTGGATGTCACCTATATAAAGGTGACTGCATCACTGTTTATCAGTATATTGTTATCACATCGGCCAGTATCATGCAGCGCCCTGTGTGGGGAGATTACTTGATCTTGCAGGAACTGCTCTGAGGTTGGTTTAATGTTGGTTTTTTTCACCAGCTAATAGCGTTTAGCATTTCACCAGGCCACGTTAAACTCAATGTACAAGCAGTTAAGTACTGTATCTGGCCCTGTTTAATGTCACTGACATGAACTGTGAGCAGTTGTGCCAGCTTTTCTGAACTCTGAAAGTACTTTACCTTTCCTCTGTCTTTTGGCAATTAAATACATTTTAGGGAAATAAATATGTTTTAATAACGTGCTATAATGTTAGGAAGGTCAAAAGATTAACTGTGTCTTGTCACTCAGATATTAAAAGAAATCATTTCCATTTTAGTCACAGAGGTGCCTGGTTGCCTTTTATCTCTGGGTTCACCAGGCTGACAATTTACAGTGCTCTATGAGTGGCAGAACTGTATGACAATTTAATGAAAATGCTTTCCCCAGTTTTTGAGTATGCACATGCACTTACTGGAAGAGCTATTCTTACTACTACTTTAGCCTTAGCACATTGTCATTAGACATGTTTAGGCTCAGCTTTAATCTTTGAAGAAGCAGGGCCAGAGCTCTGATTAATATCAACAGGATTCATAAGCTAAGACATTTATATTTTGTATATAAATCAAGAACTGAGATGTTTTCCCTTTCACTGCTTGTTTTTCTATTTGCTAAAAAATAAAGATAAAATCTTTTCATTTTTATTTTATTAACCTGTGAAGAAAAGGAGCATTTGTCTTCCAGCACAATTAAGCAATTCCTTTCAAGTAATGAAACTTTGCATAAATATGGCCTCACATAGATGGAACAGCAGCCGAGGTTGGTGGGCTTCTGCTAGTGGATAACTTATTCCTGTTGGCCACTAATCAAAAAAGACTGCCTTTCAAACGAGAATTCTAGGACACATACTGCAAACAATAGTGCATGGACTTCCAAGTGTGTGGGAAGATCCTGGGGAAGAGATAGCAGGAACGCGATTTGTGTAGGAGCAAGAAAAACCCATCACCATCCATTTGTCTGTTTGATTGGAATTTTCTTTTAATGTATTAAAGTACCCCTCAGTGAGATTCTCAGGTTATGCAAAACCAACCTGACTCCACCAATTTTGCAGTACTCTGAGTGATTTATACCTTGTGAAGACCTTTACTAGCTTGCAAGGAAAAGAAAGGAAGACAGTTATATGAGGGAGCCAGGGAAATGTTTTTCAATGCCAAGCTGACATAAGCTCAACTGGATCCCCCAGTGCAGATAATGGAACCCAAGATGGACCATGGAGCCAGAACAAAATGGAAATCTCACTTTCCAACAGTAGCTATAGCATTCTGGAAAACAGCTAGAGGTGGATTCAGTTTTGAACCAGACAACAGGTGCATCCTGTATCTTTTTTTTCTTTTTTAATGTGGTGATGTCTAAATCAAATGAAACCAAAGCCAATACCACATGCACTCACATCATGGCAGCACCAACATTCCTTTCTAATTTAAGCAGGGATAAAGAAAGTATCAGTGCCAGAGGCAGCTGCACATAGACATTCATAACCAAATGCTTTCCTCAAAATTGGAGGTATCTCAGCATGAGGTCCAGAATCCCGTATGGTGGTTGATTTCCAGTTTTGCAGTACCATTTTGAAATCCGAAGTTCGTCAACATGCAATTGAGCTTTAGCTCAATTTTCTTGGAAGAGAGAAATAAATTTTTTAAATAATCCTTTCCTCCATTTATTTGTTATTTTTTAAAGGAAAAGAGTACTATAGGAGCGTAGATATTAGAAAGACAATTATTTAACTGTCATTCAAAATCCAAGGACCGAACTTTGCGAAAGGGCAAAATTTCATCTTCAAACCTTGGACACCACAAGTCTCTTTAGGCTTCCAGACACCCACGTATTTAATGACTTCTATTTATTTATGACTTGAACAAAGGTTAGCAACAGTCTGTGGGTGAGGTGTATGACTTAAACACTGAGAAGGCAAAATAGTATCTGGATTTCTCTTACTACAGTAAGCACTAGAGGTGAGACAGAATAATGCCTCTGATTATCCCTTTAGGCATTTTATTGTCAATGTAGCAAAGAGAAAACACTTTAAAAAAAAAGGGGGAAAGGGATACACTGCTTGTACGTGAACTCTGCGTGAAATATGTTATGGAGGTAATAGCCCAATATTTAGCTGATTTAAACCAACATTATTACACTAAAATCAAAGGAGCTCTGCCAATTTACTGTAGCTAAGGATGTGGTTATTAGCTGTTTCCATTGCCTGGAGAAGCACAGAAAGGAAGAATTTAAAAAAAATTCTAGAACAAAATTGAGGATTGTATTTACTATTTATTATGTTTGTTACTTATAGAAATGGGAATAAAAGAGCCCTTAGTAAAGTAAAACTATCAAATTCACTTGAGAATATTATCTGACAGTGCTAAACAGTTTTCATTAGTAAACAAAGTTCAGTTCAATACCAGATTATTCATTTTATGGGAAGCTGAATTCAAATTGCTGCTTTTCTCATTAAAAAAGGGATGTTCCCCTTAGATTAAAAGGAAGGTGGACTATATCAAAACCACTTCCAATCCAGCTACAGTTCTTCCCCTATGGTGTCCCTATTCTCAATTCAGACTTATTTCTATATTTATTTAAGAAGTCATTCTTCCAGGATCTCATGATGTCTTTAGCACATGGACAAAGCATGGAGTTTGGTGCCAGGAATGCAGCGCAAGAGAGGAGAAAAAAGAAAAAAAAAAAGGAAAAGGAGAAGATCTGAAAAATAGAACACAAAAACAGAGCAAAAACAAGCAAACAAATGAACCAAAACACACTGGGCTTCAAAAATGAGCAACCACAGTGGGGTTCCACTGCAATTTGATTATGTAATAACCTCTTTTCTTCCCCCAGAAGGTAATGCAGAGTTGTGAAGTTCAAATGTAATACAGAGGATGTTGTTTGCTAGAATGGAAACAAAGTGAGAAGCTAGTTATAATGCCAGGCCTGTTTCCGATACTTTGGGAGAAATACTGACATTATGTGTTGAGTGTCAATTTGAGTTAGTTTTATTTAAGTCTCAGAACAGAAGGGCTTTGCCTTGCTCCCAGGATGTACACAACAAAGGTTCGACCCTTCCCATACGCAGCATTTACTTTAGCTGTAAATTATATGCCACAATAGAGGAGCATGGCATTTCTTCCATGAGTGAAGTAGTGCCAAATTGGGTTGTAGAGAAGAAGTGGCTCTGCTTTAATCTTCTCTTTACTATTTGTCATAGATCAAATTCCTCCACCTTTTTGGAGAGCACAGCACCTTGCTCTTTAGAGTAGCCCTACTGCACGACGTGGTATTACTAAACATGAAGGTCTGTCAACACTCTTATTTTGTATTATGAAGATGGGATGGAGTAAAAAGTCTTGCTCAGATTTTAACCTGTGTTTTCTCCACAGTGAAAGCGGCTTTGGATTGCAACTGGAATCAAAGATGGGGATCAGTACCTGCACACAGAAGTAGATTGAGAAGTCTGGCAAGATCTGGTATCTGACATTCAGCCTATGGTTTTGACTGGATCAGCGTTTAATTAACAGTACCGTGAGCCTTTCTGAATAAAACTACAAAAGACTATTCAATCATAGTTTGTCTCTCAACTGGTCTTGGAATAGGCTTGTTTCATAACTGAAGAACTGTGCCAATTTCAGCTTATTTCTGCTCACACACTGGGATAGTCATGATCACGCAATGTAATACAAAGGCATATTGGTAACTGGGAATACCAGGGAACAGAAGTGAGTTTTGCAATGGTTACTCATCCTGTGATTTAAAATAGAGATGAATAAAGAGTTAATGACTGATAATTCTGTTCAATATTAATCAGATCAACCACCAATTTGTTCATAATTGATTTTTTTACTGAAAAAATTGTACAGGATGTCTTTCTGTGAGTGGAGAGTCTAGCATACAGATTTTAAAGGATCTGCTTCTTTTCACTAACATTATGTCCTTCTAGGGACAAATGTTTAGGCAATTGCTGTAATTATGATAAGAACTCATTTCCCATATGAAGTACTGAGAATAAGTAGCCACACAGGACTGCGTAATTACATTTATCCCCCCACTCCCTCACAAGAAAATCTTTCACTCAGACAGTATAAGATTGTTTATTTGATACACCAGTGTTAAAATCATACAAACACACATGGAAGAAAATTAGGAATTGAATTATGTCTTCTCTTTGAGTCCCATTAGGGGAGCTAAAGGGAGCAAAGAGAGGACAAAGTAATGTGAACTCAGTGTGAAGGAATGTAGCTAATGTTCCTTATCTGACCTCATGCTGAGCCACCACACCAGTGCGGAGCAACTCCTCTATGGCATCATCCTTGTAACCCAGAATGCCCTTCAGTATCTCCACTGTATGCTGTCCAACAAGTGGAGGTGGTTTGGGATGTGACACAGCAAATTCACTGTATCTGACACCTGGTCCTGTAAAAAAAGCAGACGGGAGGAAAATTATTTTCAAAAGCTACTTACCATATTTATATTTAAGTTTCTATGTTACAGAAAAACATCTAATTTCAGCAGTCTTATTACAGTCCTGATCACAGAAATGCTTTATTTTAGAATTATAGATTTAAAATAGTCCATTTCAGAATAATGTACCAATAAACCAGTCTTAAGCAGAAAAAGCAGAACCGATGAATATTTTTCCATTGTTAAGAAAGTGTTCCACTTGTTCCCAGGGGCACATACATCATGGTGCTCCAAGTCATACTACATCATAGGTCAACTCCCTCTCTGCTAGCTGAGTGACCATGCCCAAGCTATGCCCAGCCCACAGAATGATGTGGTGCAGAAATCCCCTGCACTGTCTACAAGAGGAGCCAGCATAACCATAAAAACGAACTGAAATACCACGTTTACACAGATGTCAGAGCAGTGCACCAGATGATTGCAAGCACCATCTCCAGTTACCCACAGCTCAAGTACCTCTGCATTACCTTGCAGTGAGTGATACAGAAACAACCTCAAGGAAAGCAAGGATATTTGCAGCTTGTTCCATGTTTTCCATCAAAAACATAGGTAGCAGCAGCCATAAGAAACTTAACAATGGTTTACTTCATTTAGCAAGAGCAATTTCAAAGGCATAAATCACTTAGGCAGTTGGCAACAATATGAAGGTCTTTATATCTTTCGCAGGCAGTTAGATCTCACTTATTTGCAATCTTCTGTAGTGAATGGAACAGAGATTTCAGCATCGTTTCTTGCAGACTCGTAGCTAACCTGTTACTGTCAGTCTCAAAAGAATGAATCACAGATCTACTATGAGATCAAAGCTGAGGTACACATTCAGTGCATAGAAAAACTAAGTGTTTTACAGAGAAATAGAGGAGAATTTCCCAAACTGACAGCTAAAAAAATCAAAACAACATTCAAGAAGTATTGATAATTTGGACAATTGGTAAAAGGATTCCTCTATTCATATTTATGGTTTTTATTATAGCATTCAAAAGAATTTTCTGGAACAGTTATATGTAGTTCTGCCTTCACTGAGGACATCACAGCAGAAATGCAAAAAAAATACACATGGCATCTTAATAACCAGAACTGGTCTTGACTTCTTCCCAACAGATGTCAACCAACACGGGAAATGAACCACAGCAAGAAGTCATCCTATAAGGGCATCAGTTGGAAATCCACTACTGTAGTTACCACTTATATGCACATATACCATTCAGCATGCCAAAATATGCTATTTTTTCAACAGTCTTTAACAACCGTGACCAAACCATTAATATAGTAAAGGTATTAACGTTCACCTCCAAGTGACAAAAGAAAGTACAGGATACTTAGAAAGTCAAGTATTTTCAATCGGATTTGGTGTGTTCCTGACAAGTACATTCCTGGAAGAGGACAGGTTGGTACCTGTGTTTAATAAGGAAAGGAGGCTGGGCTGGGAAATAATTTAACTTCAAGTTCCATAAAATACTGGAGCAAATGATCACATTGAAAGTACTCATGAGATGAGCAACAGCCAGTACCTACCTATCTATTAAGAACAAAGATATGACTGATCTCTTGTCTTTCTGCCAGGAGAAGAGCTGCAGGTGAGATATATCCCATGTAACTTTGTATGTCAGTATCCTAGATATAGATGTTTAGACTCTCTTTGGAGTGAATCCAGATGAAAAGTCACACCTACAGTGTAGTCCTTCTAAGACACTGGTAAGGTACTAAACTTCACCAGGTGAATTTCTTCATAGAGGAGAGGGTTGACAAATGCCTCAGTGGCAGACCTCTACCACTCAGACATCTAAAGTCAAATGAGATGACTCTATGACCACTAGGATGCCAGATCAAGATTTGACTTTCAGAGAGGAGATTCTCTGCTATTTTATACATAAATGCATTGAAGAAACATGGTTTAGGTAAATAAGAAGCCAGGAACAATACTGAGAGGCAAATCATATTCAGAGAACTGCTACCTGCTTGATCTAAAATAGAAGAATGCTTGAAGTGAACTCCAGAGCAATCTGTTTAGCATGAAACACTGATCAGTGTATTTTTAGTGGGCTGAGTGATGGAATTCAGATCACACCTATTTGGGTTTCTGAGGAGTTCAAACTGACTGTGAAGCAGATTCCACAATGACTAGATGTGCTGGAGAAACTGATAAAATACGGTGAAATTCAGTAATGTCAAGGGGAAGGAAGTGCAATTAATTTGATAAATACAGAGCTTGAGACAAACAGCAAGGTAGAAATAGCTAGGGGTTATTCTAGATCACAAAGTGAAGATGACTCAACATCATGCTGTTGCAAAAGAGGCAAGCATCATGCAGAGATGTACAAACATGAGAGAACCCTGCAGGATACATGAAATAATCTTCTTTCTCTAGTTAGAGCTGGCAGGTCACAGCTGTAGTGGTGTCTGGTGTGAGGCCCTAACTTCACAGCCATCTGGAACACCTGAAGACAGCAGGACAGCAGCAGAAATAATCAGAGAAAAAGTGACAAACTGAATAAAGTGGTATTGTGGACCTAATGAGAAAGGTGAGGGAAAAACACCTTCAAAACTATCTTCAAAAACTAAAAAACAATCATCACCACCACAAATAAAGCCCCCAGGTCCCCAAAAAAATCAACATCACCTTTCTGCAGCTCTTCACATCCATGGTGAATGATAAATAATTTAATTTAATTGCAAAAAGGAAACAGAAGATGGGTACTAGAAAACAAACTTTTATAATGGCAGGGGTAGCAAAATGCTGAAACAGCCTAAGTGAGGAGTCTGCAGAATTCTTAAGCATCAAGTCTCTGAGAATAAGAATCATTTTAGTATAGCTGATCCCTGAGGCTTATTGATGCATTAGATGATCTCTCACTGTCCCTTTCACCCCCTGCAATTCATGGAAGCTAAGGCACAGATTACATCAGGGATAACTTTCTACTAAGTTATTCCTCTAATTCTAATAATTTTGAACATAGTTCAATTTTCAGAGGAAATCTCAAGTGAACCAAACAGAAAGGTATAGGTGACATTACCAGAAAATATTTGTACTTATTCCTCCTCCCAGGACTGACTGAGGGCTGAACTGGAACTGGTACAAACCACAGGAACAATCTATCTGTGCCAACTGAAATGCTTCTGAAGATAATTTCAGAGCAAAAATGCCCCTTAGAGATTTAGTAGTGCAGAAATTCAACATAGCCACAAAACTTCTATTAAAAAACATAACAATATACAGACAGAAAGCAATCTTATTTCAGGTGTGTGTACCTGAGAACTCTTCATACTGAGAAATCAGCAAAACTCTCAAAAGAACTAATTTAACAGCTATACCCCTTTCAAATTTGATTCTGTGCAAATTTTTGATAGGATAAAACCTGTATGTCTCAAATGCTAGGATTTTTTTGCAAAAGAAACACAATGAAAACTCGAATGAGAGAAAAACAAAATTGACATTAAGTGTACAATAGGCATAGAATGCTTCACACTTCCCAAAGAAATTAATCTTTCAAACTAGAGCATGCTAGAAAATTGCACAGCAATTATAAAACCAGTGCTTTCCTTGAGCTTTTATTGTTTGATGCATAATTCATCATGCTACTTTTCACTTTGATAGAGTTATAAAGCTATCTACATTCATTCAAAGGAGCTACTTGCTAATGATCCATCATTAACGAGTCCCTGTTCTTTCCTTGTGTAACTTCTACTTGGCTTCTGTCTCAATTAGGAGGGTGCAAAGCTTGCCAGTCAGGCTTCAGCAATCCCACGCTCCTACTGAACAACAACGCTCCCAGAGAGCAACCAGCAGAATGCTATGCAAATGCTAATTAAACACAACTGCCTTATGAGGAAACCATCCCTTGAGGCAGAGAGAGGTGAACTGCTTTAATTAAGGTCAGAAGCATTTGCATGTGGTTGAGTTACAGGGAGCCTTGCAGAGGAAAACAGGCCTTTGCTGGGGTAAGAAGCAGGGTGACTGGTTGGAGGCAGTAAGACGGCAGTCACCCTGGCTGTAAGCAGGACACTATACTCAATTCAACCGTGAAGTCAAAGGAACGTATACCATCAACTGAAACAAAGCAATGAAAGAATGAGTAGTAGCTGTGATTTACGTTTGTCCTGTTAAATTTAAAGGAGCCTGTTTCTCTTTCTGCTTTGTTTATCATTGTTAGTAAGCCAAACAGATCTTTCTCCATATTTAAATTATACAGTCATCTTTTTTTGTTATTATTATTTTGACTTTGGCACCTGGCTAAAATGCATGCTGTGTGCATCATATAATGTACAAGAGTTAATGGTGTAAAAACAAATAAAAATTTGTATCAGGTGCAACCACAATAACAAATCTACCACAATATCTTGAAGAGCTCCTGGCTCTCGAACTCAACATCATCATAATGAACTCTGTTTCTTTAGTCCCTGAACACCAAACCAAGCTATTAAGCTGAGACATACTAAACATATTAAAGGAAATTACAAAAATGAGACTAAATAGGTTCTACAGGTGGGACCCTGCAAGAGTTAAATGCCTTTTAACTTTTGCACTGAACAGGTGAAACAGCCAGCAGCCTTGGTATTCTGTCTCTGGGCATTGCTGAGATTCAGGGCTGCAGAAGCCATACCAATTTTACTCCACTCTACAGAGATTAAAGTTGAATTTTAATTACATTAAATGTGCAAAGCACAGCATATAAAAGTTGATGAAAGTAATAATCTTTGCTTTGTCCTGACAAACAACAGTCTCGCAGCATTCTGCAGCACACACTAGTTTGCTCTTTTTTTATACCACAGGTTAGACCATATTGAAATAATCTAGTTCTCTGTCTGTGTAGAGGGAATCAGGCCTGGGGACAGCTAACCTCAGGGAGAAGTCATGATTATTTGTTTACATTCAAGTGGGACAAAGAAAAGAAAGGGGAACTTTGAAATAATGTCTATGTGTATATGTTCTGCTTGCAACATGCTGTCTACATTTGCAAGAAAAGAGCAATATGAAACTCAGCACCACTCATTCATTAGTTCTACCCAAGCTCACAGTGTAGTTTACATACATATAGGAATCACAAGAAAACAAACCAAACACTTGTGCCTCCTCCAATAACACAGTGTTGCTACATAACAGTTTTGCAATTCTAATGAAATATCATCAACAGTCAACAGCAATGGCCCAGAGCCAAATACATTTGCACCCAGTTCCCACATATGCTACAGGTCAAGTGTTTGGAGTATGCAATCAGTTGGTTATGAAACTGGCCTAAAGGAGGATCAGCCGGAAACAACAGTGACTTTAATGGCAATGAAAAGAAATATAACACAGAATAAGTCAGCAAGAGCAGATCCATGGCAGCTGTAGAAGACCTCTGGGCATTACAGGGATATGTTACCAGGAGTAGATCTTAATTTGTGTCTGGTCTCTTCCCCAAGGTCCCAGCCATGGGGAAGTATTCACAGCTGAGAAGATGGGATGCCCAAGCACACAGTTCAGCCCACCTTGGCTATTGCTATTTACACCAGGCTCCTTCCCCTTGATGAAACACCATATAGAAAAATACACACAGATGAAAAATAATCATTAAAAAGACCTGCTAGTTCAAGTAGTACACACAGGCTTCAAGGAAATCTCCAGAATGAAAGATCCGTATCATCTTAGTTGAGGAACTACCAGATTACTCAGTTTCTTTCAGCAGATCTGAAAGTCTGGGAGCTTGAGGGACTTTTCAGGAATCTATTTAATCGCTTTCGTATTACTTTTGTGCCACTGAAATACCTTTCAAGAACAACCTGTAATAGATTTTTTAAAAAGCAATTAAGGAAATAATATCCCACAACTTGCTCCTCCTTCCCTCATTGCAGCTTCCATTTCCTCCCCCACTTAGAGCACAGTCACACAAAGTGTTCACTTGGCATCCAGCACAGCTGAGAGGGTGGAAAACTGGCAGGATGTGTAGGAATGAGTAACTGAGAGTGGAGAGGATGGACAAACTTTTTCAAATGGTAATTACAAAAAGTAAACCTGTTCTAGGTGCCATACAAGCACAGACATAAATAAATCAGTAAATATTTGTTATAAACAGTAAAAAGTATCAATACCAGAAATATATATAAGCCATCTGTTTACCTTTTTTCATTTAGCCAATACTGACTGCCATGGGGAAGCTATTAGGACCATACAGCTTCCCAAGACTCAAGAATGTAAAAACTGAAGCACTGTGAAGCACTGACAGCCAGAGCATAAACAAAGTTTATGTATGATAGCCATAGATGGGTATCTAAAAATCAGGCCCCTTTCAAACCTACACTTAGGCATTCAAAGCATCTGTTATATAATTCTTAGAACCCTTTACAAGTATATTTGTAAAAATACTTTCTTACCTGAAGCTGCATATATAGAAATACATTAAAAACATTTCCTATCAACCAATATCCTGGATATAATCAGTGTAAATACCACTCAACATTCATGTAATGCTTCACATTTTCAAAGTGTTACCATACTAACTGTACCTAATTAATCTTGTTTGACTGCTGGAGTAAAGGAAATAATTTATCAGTCACTCTGGTTGCATATTTGAGAGCAATCCTACATAATTACACCATTCAATGTAATTTTGCAAGAGGACTCTTGGCACCAAAAGACTTTAAGAAAGTTGCAGTAAGGTGGTGGCTACTGCTTCCCACGTGTATCACCACACAATGCAGGAAACTTGTGCAGACTCACATGGTCCCTGTCCTTCCCAAAACCACCAAAAAACTTAAGAGAAGATTCAAAGAGAGACAGGAAGGAAGAAGACCAGTAAAAATACCCAGAGGTAGCAATTTTAAAGAACTGTACATTCCCTAGGTAACAATCTGTAGCACCACTTCCTAAGGAAACAAATTTATGTGTCTGTGCTTTCTTTCTAATCATGTTTGTCTGTCTGGCTCCTGCAACAAACAGTAACTTCTGAACCTGTCAATCTTAACAGAAGTTCAGAAATCCCAAGGAAAATCAAGTTCCTACCAGTGTTGTGAAAATTGGCAACCGCTGAAGGACAGGCACCTCAGTTACTGCCCAGTGACATTAAAACATAAGTGAAGAACTCAGCTGTAATATTTTCCATTTGGCTGCAAATGGCTCACCAGTAAGTACAGATGCAGCAATGTAAGAGTCACCCAGATTATGCTGTCCTTCACTGAGAAGACAAAGCTTAAAGGACATGGGGAAAAGGTTTTCATAAAGACTACATACAGAGCTTATAAAGGATAAAAGCCTGAAGGAAAACAGTATTTAGTTCCAGTGTCCATTGAGCACTGTAGAAGGTTTATTTAATCTATTTAAGCCCACCACTACTGCAGCAGAAGCTGTAGAGCAAGATGGAAAAAAAGCGTGACTGGGAAAGGCCCTGCAAAACTCAAAGGAAAAGCCTTACAATGGCGAGCCTATACTACCAAAACTCCAAGATAAAAACATAATTTGTACCAAGTTATAATCCAATCAATACAAAACTCGATACACAAGCCCACCACAGGATGCCGGTTAACCACAGGATGTGTACCTAATGCAGAAATTACAGGGTGAGGCTGAAAGGCTTGTGCTATGCAGGAGGCCAGACTATATGATCATTATAGCTATTTCTGTGAATAAAATGTATGAATTTCTGAAAAACAGCAAAATTGTTTCCATATAACATTACTGGGTTTAATATGCTCCACCTGAACCTCTTCTGATACCTAGGAGTTCAAGCCACATATTGTTCTCCGTAGACATCTTTACTCATCCTATCCTCCTCGAACTTACTGTATCTTAAGGAGAGTAATTAATGAAAAGTGTGCTCCTAGTATGGAACAAGAAAAATCAAAATGTTACCTGAAATTAGCCTCTTGCAGGGACAGAGAATTGCCTAATTGCAACATGTTCACATGATTCTGGAAGCTGAATCATGCCCCCAGCTGTGCAGGAAGGCAAGAAGCTCCTCAGGGTCCTTCTGCTGAGCCTGGTGAAAACTATTTCAAGTCCCATGCCTTGTGGTTGTGTGACCTTGCATGTTAGAATAAGACATGCTTGCCAACCCAGAAAGTGTCTGTATCTCCTCAGTACACCAATTTGGCCTTTCCTGTGTCCTGTCTCCAGCCATAGGTTAGATTCTTCAGCTCTTCTGAGACCCCAGAAATAATCCTCTTGGCCAGCTGTGCATCATCAGAATGGGAGCAGATGAGTTCTTCTTTGCAGATGGGCTCTTCTCTACTCCTTAAGCAACCAGATGAAGTCCAGATACTTGAAGTTGATTCCATTCTCTCAATTCAGGGATGCAAGACTATGCACAATGAAGAATGAACATGGCCTCATCCTGAGTCAGAGTACAGTTTTTCTCCATAATCTCTTACTGAAGTGGCACTTTTTCAGTCTAGGAGTTTTAAGCTTTTTTCCATATAACTGGCAAAAATCATTAGAAATTAAAAACCTTAAAAATAAGAATTGGGAGAATATTCAAAACATTCAAAGCAACATTCGAAATTGCGTTTCCATCTTGTTCTTAACACCCCAACAAGATCTAGCTACTAAGGAACATTTTTCTGTAGTCAGTCCTTGAAGTCTTTGTTTAGTTATTTTGTATATTTGGACATCAGAACAGGACATGGATCACTGCAGAGAATTTTTCTGCATCCTCTTATTATACCTCTAAAGAGCAGACTTGCTCCTTTCAGTATACCATGTAATGGAAATTTATGCTAAATGATTCTTTTTGATGGGTCCAGTCATGCTTCTCTAAGTCTCTTTTCAAAACCAGAGGTTTCTGTTGCACAGGTCTATCTGGCATTCCCATCTGATGGTATTAAAAATCGCTGTGACAGCTCCTTTGGCAGCATTAGTTGGTAGCCAGAATACAAAGTGAGATGGATGGCAAATGGCTCATGACAGAAGTAGTCTATCACATTGCTTCCCTAACCTCACCACAAGTCATCTGTATATTAGTACAGATGATTTATTCATTTATTTAGAATGATTAATGTCTTAAGACATCCAACCTAGCCTCTTAAGAAACCGAGAAATGAAAGCCTTCCTCTGTCTACCTGCAGCAAAACTATTTTCACTGACTGTTTTAGACTTTTACATTGAGTGATTTTTCCTCAACAATCCCATTTTTTCCTAAGGAGTGAATCTCAGAATGGGTGCATTATGATAAATAGGCAAAGATCAGATGCTTAGTTAGATGTCAAATGATGTGTCTGTCATGTGCTGTATATGTATTGCTATGCATGTTTATTATACACATCTTTTGTCAGTTCCTCTGTGGCCTCAATGCACAGGCACATAAAGCTTCACATTTGGAAAATTCAACAGTTGGTTGATATTTTCTTGCTTGATAAGTGACCCACACTAGGTAAGTATCTGCTGAGTGAATATTAAAATAATGGAAAAAGCCATCAGCTGCAGCATGGCCAAAGAAACTCTAGTGGTTGAAATTCTTCAGCACAGATGATGGCCAGGTAACTCTATGTTTGAGCACCATGGAAATATTTGGAACTTGATTCTCAAGAAAGGCATCTGTGATTAAGTAGGGCTGAGCACTACGCACAGCCTGATCATTCTTCCAAAAGCTCTCCCACTCCACCCTCCATTTACTTCTGCCGTCCCTTGTGTAGCAGAATGAGGCCAGTTCCAGTGCACAGGGACTTTCTCTGGCAAAGGAAGATGGGAAGGGATTTGATACTTTGTTTTGGATTACTTGAAGAACTGCAAATTACATTTTTAGCTCTTTTCGGATAAGGTGCCCAGACTCCTTGAGGCATAGGCTACTAAAAATGCTGGCTGAGATTTGAAAAGCACTGTGCAATCTGGGACAACTCTGTTTGAGAGTGTCATACTTGAGACAACTTTAAAGGGGCCCAATTTCCAGAAAAAACTGAGGACATCTGAAAATTTTTCTCATTCAGGATGTCTCAATTTGACTGTGCAGAAACATCTGGTATTCAAAGCAGACAAGAAGAGTGAATAGTCCTTCACTGAGCAGGGGAAAGTTAAACTCTAGCCATATAAGTCCTTTTATCAAACTCACTTTTCCTATTTCTTATTTAAAAGCAATCGATTAATCTTAAATTCTTTAAAGGGAAACAGAGTGTTTAAATTAGAGTCTGAGGGTGGAACTAGAGACAAGGCACACTGAGGATTAGGCTGTTTTTTTCCAGCAATTTTTAAGTGACAATTTGATCAGTTCTGTCTCACTGTGAAGGACTGGGAACAGCTTCTTGGCTTTCCATTGTCTATTGCCAATCCCTGACATGTGATATTCAGCTCATCGACTTGAAAGTATCAAAGCAGTCCGGGGCAGGAGAAAAAACTGTCTCAAACCAAGCAGCCTTCAGTTTGGTTTCTGGTTGTGCGGGCATGCTGATGTGAGCATGTGCGTATAAGTCAAGCATAGGATAGTTCAGTATCTAAGTCCTTACATTTTCTAATATTTGCCAGCCTTTACTCTGTCAGAAGTGATTTCAGTGTTGCCCTCTACCCTACAATAGGCAAAAGAGTCAGAAATAATCTCTACTCACTCACAACAACTCAAGTAGAATTAAGAAACAGAAACTTAGAGAGTCAGACACACCCATAAGAAGGAATGAGGCCCAAGGTTAGGAAGCCATCCAAAGCTCGATTGACAGTCCCCCTACTAAACCAGACTAAAAAGAAGTCTCTTTTTTCTCTAGAAAATAGCTGAAAAGCAACGGAACAAAAATTAAAGTCAGATTGAAGCCATGCCTAAGCAATATTCCATCTTAAATGTGTGCAGCTCAGTTTCATTAAAGTATTTCCCTATTCTCTCTTTTTCCACCTCCTAATACTTTGTCTGTTTCCTTTTGCTCCTCTTTTAAAATGCAAAGAAAAAGCTTTAACTGACACTATGTGTAATTTTGAAACCCTAATCTTATGTAGCAGGTGCTTAGTTTTAATGGAATTTTTCTGTCCCTGAATGTCTGGGAGCATCAGTAGCACCTCCCACCTACACAGCTTCTCACCTTTGATCTTTTGCCATTTGTACTTGTGGGTTTTCATTTTCTTCTGCTTTCTGCAGTCTGCTTTTTCACTGCAAACCCTTTGACCTCTCCTCTCCTTTCGTTTACCTCATGCTATTGGCAAGTGTTGTCTCCTAAAAATCCTTATAAAATATGAAGGCTCTTACCGCTCCTGGCCTCACTGCCTCTGGACTAATTTTCAGCAGCACTGTGTCTACTTTATGCTGTGCTGGAAAAAATCCTTAGACTGGCTTTAAGTATTTACATCACAAGAACAATTATATTTTAATTGCTAGAGGTCCTAGGGCTTCTCCACAAACAAAAAAAGGGAACCAAAGTAACAGTTGGTTTTACTTCACACAGTTATTTTGGAGCAAGTCTGTGTGTGGGCACTTTCGTTCCATCCTAACAGTTTTTGTTTCCATTTAATTTTAGTTTTTCAGTTAATCTGATTTTATGTGAATTTCTCTTAATGTAAAGGCAAAATCTCAAGCAAAATGCAGGGGAAAAGCATCCAGACACAGTTAGAAATGTCGTATCTAGCAGTATGGATTAAAACTAGCTGCGGCAACTCCAGTTTGTATGAAAAATGGGATCCACATCCTATCCTCCTCGAACTAGAGAGGCTGTAGTAAGAAAATGCCTGCTCTTGCCTTGGTAGACTGTTCCCAAACACAGTATAATTTTAAAAAGTATAACCATTGGTTGTTTCTTATGTTTAGGTATGCATCTCACTAGTTTGCCCTTGTTAGTCTTCCAAGTGTATTGGTATTTGGTATTAAAGAATAGTTTATTTTCATCTGCACTCGCTTTTCTATTGCTTGTCAGATACGCACGCATCTAAACACATAGCAAAAGGCAACAGCATTCTGCAGAAACAACCATAACCTCTTTCTCTAATAACTTCACACAAATTTGACTGAAAACTCTCCCTTTTAAAATATGAATCTGCACTGTGTAGCAGTAAATCACAAGGGCTCACATAGCTTTCTCATAACTAAATTTTAATTGAGTTTTCCATTCTTAACAAGGCAACACAATTCCAGAGAGTCATAGCAGCCACTTGCTTAATCCACAGAGCTCAGAGGCTATCTTCTGCACTGACAGCATGCAAAAATGCTTAATGCTAACACAAATACCTTTCATAGATTATTCTGATTCTCAAGCTGATTTCTAAGCCAGCTGTTCTCTGCCTGATTCAATGTGCAGACTTCATTTTAAAACACAGAATATTCCCTGGTTACCAGCCATATAACTAGATTTTACAGGTGTAGGGCATGTTTGTAATGCTTGTTCATCCACTTGCAGGAAAAAAAAATCATAAAATAAAAAACTTTGTGTAGCTTTCCTGTATTCTAATGTTTTCTCCTCATCTTTCAGATACTGTATCAACTGAAGAATGCCAGGAATTACTTCATGCTTTATGTATGTACCTGTTACAGATTATATTCATTGATTTCAATGCCAGCTGCTATTTTCACTTAAAGTAATCCTTGATGGTACTCTTTTTAAATATAAACATATACATATGAAAGAACGACTTGCTATGACATACAAATGTTTAAATTTACCTTGATTATAGATATCTTACTGCTTTGTTCATTTTCACATAAGTAGAATAACTGCTCATGTGAAAGGATAAGCCCCTCCTGGGGGCTTACTCTGTTCTATAACCATTTTGACACACAAGTAAGACCACATAAAAAAGAAAGCTAAAAAAATGTAAGAAACTCATCAAAAGAAGTAATTATCATTGAACGGTAAGGTCAACCATAGTACAGACTGCAGAGCTGGGAATCCAAACAGTTGTATTTGGCTCCTTGCTCTATCACCAATCAACTCTGATCACAGGCAAATGATGTTCCCTTGCCATATCCTTCTATTTCCTGAACAGTTTTTTTAGCCTTGCCTATTTAGATTACAAAATGTTAGGGACTGGAGTAATCTCTTACTATTTGTTTATACGGTGTCTGACACAATGGGCCCCACTTTGTATTGGAATGAAATACAAATAATAATTTTCTGGTATCCTGTCTCCCGGAGCTGCTTCAGAGGAGCATGAACCACTCTCCCAAGTTATATCTGATAAATTGTGCAGTTCTCTGTTGTGGGAGAGTTTTTGTTCTAATCTGAAATCCATCTGTCTTGCTGTGCTGCAAGTGATAGTTTCTGGGCAGAGAGCATACTAATTGCAGGATTAAACTCTTAGCTAACTCTTGGGTGGAAACTGTTTCCCATAATGTGGTAGAAAACACATGTTGGTTTCTGTCTGCGGATCCTTGAACGTCACAGCCCTGATCTTGACCGGGATATTTAGGTTCTCTATTGAAGTATGTCTGTGCAATATAATTCAATTAAAATTAAATAATAACTAGCCATCAAAAAGTATTATTGAGATTTTAGTGGCTCCAGTGCTGCTTAGCCTGATTTAGTTGCTCTTTGAAGGCAGAGACACTAGTACTGAATGTAATGAATTCTGCACCTTCTCCAAATAAGTAGCACACAAATTTGGAACTGAAGAATGAACAACAGTCTTGGTTAAATGTCTTCGGATCATTTTAATTTTGCAGACATAGAGAGACTAGAAACTTATAAAACTCAATAGTACAAATTTTAATAAAAACTTTTGCTACAATCTCTCTCATTTCTGTGGATGTGCTCATTTTTTATTATGCACTGAGGTGAATGACTGACATTATTGATGCGACACAGATTCCATTGGCAAGTTGCAGGAAACAGCTGGACCCAACATCTTTTCTTCCCATGGTACATACAGAGGGCAGATACCAGACTGCCAGACACAAATGTGGAAGTAATCTTTTAGAGATTATTCTGCTTACTCATCTTCTTAGGGTTCTCCAGTCAAAAGCCATCATGCTAACAAAATACTAAACTTTCCCACATTGTTAAAATGTAATGAAAATGCGGGTGACAATCACAGTTTTTAAGAGAAATTAGACTGTTATGTGAAGATATTTGTTTTAACCCTATTTTTATGGTTGTGGTTGCAATGCAATCATGAGCCACTGCAGGCAGTACCACCCATCTAGATTCTGCTCCTACCACCTCCTAACTCCACTTTGCTCTTATCCTAAGGTAGGCTAAGCAATTTCCTTACAGCACAGTAAGGTCTGCCTTTCCATCTAAGCTATTTTCATATTTCTCTGCTTGGCACTACTTTTTGTTCCACTTTTGCCAACTAACCAGACCTGGATAAAAGTTCACCTTTTCAAAAGCTAACATCAAAGGGGAAAAACACCCATAGTAGCTCAGTATACTAGACTGCTCTCTGACAATTGTTACAAGTAGGTAGTCCTTAAGGACTATGAGAATACAGCAAAAATATCCACTATTTCCCCATGACACTTTACCAACCCTTAACAACAGACCAGTACCAGTATCTCACCCCACTCTTAGGCTTATACTCCCCCGTTCTTTCCAGATCCTACTCTGTGGTCTCCCACTAACCAGCACCTACTCTAACATCCTGAGGATAACCACAAGTAAGTTAATATACCATGAGATAATATATTTCAATTAACTTCTAATGACCCCTCTTGTTCACTAAGCTCACAGTTCCCCATGAGCATTTCCATTGAATCCTGAGCCAAATTCAATCTCACTCATTCTCCCACTCCTTCTCAAAAGACTTCTATTTGCCTTAAATATTGAATGCCCTGAATGCTTGATGGCCTTCTTTATTGACATTTCTACAGTTCCTTTTTTAATAATGGTACTCCTTCACCTATTTCTCACATAAGCTGACCAGTTTCTTACTGTACAATCAAAGCAACACTTAAGATGGAGAGAAAGATTAGCCAGTACATTTGACTAAAGAGAATATACTTATTGAACCCTTCCTCTGTGCTTTTTATATTTCTGCATCTGGGGGTTATTCTTAATTATAAGCCAAGTAACTTTTCTCCACAGCATAAACTGAAACCAACATATTTTAAGCAGGTGTAGGAAAATGTGGCAAAGCACTAATTAATTCTAAATTAATTCTAGCAGAACCTGAATTCATGCTGAAAGATGCAATACCAATTTAATATACAAAGGAGATTCTTGTAATGTCTGTGTCTAGGTTATTCAGTCTTTCTAAGAGAGCAACCACAAACAAAACACCAGATTCAGACAAAGAAAATAAAGAGGGTGCACTTACTTATTTTGACATTATTTGGAACTTTCAGTGGGGATACATCATTTACATAAATGCAACAGCAATATTAAGGTATCACAGGCTTCTGTATTGGATATGAAAAACACCTTTCCCATCAGAGAAAGGGGTTCTGGGGAAGAAACACATGACCATGGCACTTACATTCATTCTCCTAGATCAACCATCAGGAGAAGATTCTCCTAAATAAGAAGTCTAGGTATTCAGCTTTTTAAGTGTGGCAATACAGAGGTTAATCCAGGTGAGCATATGTTTACCCTCCATCTCTTTTCACAAATAGTTTTGACTCATAATATGACTACAGAGAAGTAAGGACACACTTCACAAATGGCTGAGTAGGAAGTCAGGATACTTCTGGATATGAGCTTCTTATGGTAGTCCAAATTCAAAGAATGTGCACTCTGTGAGGTTTAATCTTTATTGCATCTTCAGCCAGGTACCTAAATCACTTATCAACTTTGGAAAGCTCATCTTAATTGCTGTTTTTGTGCCATGGCTTCTGTCTTTTTCAGTGAAGCCTTCCAAATCATTTGAAAAAACACAGTGTCAGTCCAAATTCTATTAAAATAATTATGTTCTTCTTGGTCTATAGACATAGGAAACATGGAGAACACACGACTGCTTTATGTGGTTTATGTGACATGCATAAACTGTTGTTCAAATCAATGGCAAATGACAGCATGCAAATATTCCTTACATTTGTCTACAAGCAAACCCACAAGTTTCACAGAAGCTGCTCACTTTAAATGTTTTTAGAGTGAGAAAAATAGAAAGGAAGCACATTATTTCTCAATAGTTCTAAGTAAACTAATGGATAATTTCCTTATTCCTATTTATATTAAGGTATGTTTTACAACTCGAAGTTTTTAATGGGATTCAGTTTTTTAAATTAAACTTTGACTCTAGCTATCCAACACATTTAATTAAAAAAGCATAAACAGCGCTACTTTGAAATAGAAGATTTGTGACCAGATTCAACAAATATTTAATCCTTTAAGCATAGTGTAAAATCCATATAAATGAACTGTGAAAATTATTTAGGAGCCAATGCATGAATCTGGGCTATCTTTAACATCTTCTGAGCACTGTAGAAATTAGACCCCTTTCTGAGAGGCCACAAACCAACAACTTAGGGATGGCAAACAACTGATCACTTAAAATTCTTGCTTTTATAATTTTTGAATAAAAATCACAATGAAGATACAAGAACAATGCACTGTCTTCATTACAAACTAGCACCAAGTTAACAATACCCTTTCAAAGAATAACTAGTTACTAGTTAGAGCTCCCAAGAAAGAGAATGAGGGAAGGAGAGAGGAACTGTGAATACAGAAATATAATGGGAAAATAAACGAGCGAAAATACTTATAAGCTTTTGGAACAGCTGCTTATTGTCATCTACATCCAAATCTTGATCTCCATGTGTCAATGTCAATAGTAATAAAAGGACTATGATCATGTGGAAAAATTCTTTGTCTACACTATAACAGAGCAGCATGGGAATGCAAATGCAGTGAAATCAGCCTCTTTCTGAAACTCAGAAATTTTAAATTAAGTGACAGAAATAGAGAAGGTCTGAGGTCCATTAAAAGGCTGAATTGCAAGGTGAGGTATTTCCCTTACGTGCTAATCAAATACTGTCTGTTATATAGAAACATACTCGTCAGATTTCCTAAAAAAGATGGGAGAAAGGAAGTAACACACCGTGCATAAGAATTAGTACTTGCGAAAAACACAGTTTCTGATGTGATTAATTCACTATCAGTTCTTAGTCTTGCACTTCCAGTATAATTGTGAGTATTTCTTGTATCTATTAGCGATTTACATTTCAGAGTCTGGAGAATAAATAAATTCCATACAAGCATATTTAGATTTCCAATTCAAGTGCTTACATATGGATGAGCACCCTATTTATACACACAGATAAACTGATCTTGTACATATGCATCTGTACTTGCAATCATACAATCAGATGTTTATGAGATACATACAGAGCACACATACAGGCACTTCCATTAAGGAGGCTGCAAGGTTTTCAGGTGCTTACTGACCATATGGATGATACAATTAACAAAAGCAGGCACATGGCTTCAGTTGCTTCTTTCTAACAAAAGCCAGACTGTTATGAAATGACATTTTTGACATTCCCAATACAAATCTGATGGGTAGCAAACACTGGAAACATGGCCATAAAATTCTACCACTTTCAGTACCTCACTTCACACAGAGCAGTTACTTGGTGTGGTTTTGTTCCAACAAACCATTTCAGAATACACTTAAACAACCAAGTCTCCTCAGCTGTAATACTGCTGTGATAATTGCATTTGCTAACTGAACTCTCAGGATATTGTGAAGACCCAAATAACACTTGCATGGAGCACTGAAGTCTCAGAGCATCAGCTATAGTGCTGTGACCATGATGACTATAAATCCGTAGAACAATGATGGTCACTGTTTCTATAATGCATGCCAATATGCCTGGCTGCAACGGACTTGAGAACGCCAGGCTTGGTGGGCATGTTCCCTTCATGGTGTGTGTCTCCCTAAATACTAATCCTTTTACCCCCACAATCAGGAACCTGGATAGACATGGCACTGTCTTATTCCTATTGATGCGTCTTCTTTTCTCTCCAAAATACACTAGGACAGGGGAGAGCAAAGAACAATGAGAGTCTAGTAGAGATGCTTAGATAACTGTATCTGTGAGCTGTGAAGCTACCTGGGTTGCAGTGAACAGATTCATGGAGACAAGACATAAAAAGTGGGGAAGAGGCAGAAACCAGAGCTTGGAACATGTCATTGCCCCTCTGGAATAGGGTGACCCTCTAAGGAGTAGGTAGTCAAGCTCTGCAGCACATGAACTCATTTATTGTGACCTTAGTGAAATTATTCTTTGTCCCTATGAAACAGAGATAAGAGTTCTTAAGTGTTTTTCAAGATGCTAAGGTTTATGACTTATTGTTTTGATGCAGTGGTAACTGAGCCATTAAAGTATCTTAGGAAAATGCAATCTGTAATTTCCAAATATATTTAGGAAAACCATGTAAACATTGGAACAAACTAAAAGTCAAACATTGATTTTACATGAGTTAAGTTTCTGCTTAAGGCAAAAAAAGGACTCCTAAGATTATTAAGGGCATAATGCAATACCAGCATGGACACTTACCTACACTTACCTTCTGTATTTAAAAGAAAAACAAGGCCACTATTTTGGTTTCTATGAAACTATCCAGAAGACATTAACCTGCTCCTGCAGAGACACACTTCTAAGAAAAATTGTGACTTTATTACCCATACCTACTGAAAGTGCTAATATATTTAGGGAAATGGGACATTGCCTTCTCTGGGATGCAGCTACCTAATCAGGTACCTGCCTACTAACTACCTACTAGAGTACAATAGGGTCCTTGGAGAGATTTTGCACAAGTAGCCTACAACTGCTTTCAGACGGATATGACTTAACACATTTGAGAAAAATCTTTTAGCAGTTTGTATCTTAATGGCAGCATTTTTGCCTGTCAGATATAATGGACTCTGTCTTGCTGTGAAAGCCAGATCATGTTTATAAATGGTCTAATCATCATGTTTCAATTAACACCTTATTTAGGACAACTTACTGTCCTTGTCTCAGTTTCCTCTCAATGTACAAATGATCCTGAAAAGGATCAAATATTTCAGTTTTTCAAGAACACCTTGTACAAAGGATGAGATACAGAAAGTAAAGAAACCTTAATTGTAGCAAAGAGTGTGCCTTTAAAGCTTTAATAACAAATGCTAAAACACCAACAGGAAACTTCTCCAAACTGGTTATGATTAGTTGTTCTAATTACACATACAACCCTGAGGAATTTGAACACCCATAGAAACCAAGGATGTTCCTTTACACAAGGAGAAATAAAACATAATCCGATCGACTTTAAGGCAAGTAACTTCCAAGGGATTTCCTAGAGCGATTTATTTGCAACAGGTTTTGTGTAATAATAACTTTTCACTGCAAGTACACAATGTCTGTCTTTTGCAAAATACTTCCACTTAATTTTCTATCAGAAGGCCACCAATCCTCCGTGCCAGGATTTCATAAAATTAATAAATCTACTTCCATAATCCTTGCTGCTTTTACTGACAAATGTAATAAACTACAGGATGCAAAACTCTGGAAGCCTACTGGGATTTATTTTCCTTTTTTTTTGCTTGACAAGCTTTACAGAGTAGCACTTCTGAGACATACTCTTGTGCTGTAAACCTAATCCTTAGCAATTTCCTCTTTTCTCAAATAACCCAAATATTTTATGAATAGTGAAGGATTTCCTTTATCAGACAACACTTGCCTTTTTTTTTCTTTTTTTTTTTTTTTTGCATTTGAGTTCTCAAGGAAATACACTTTGAAGGAATTGGATGTTTTCAGGTTGGCATTCAAAAGATACACTCCTAAGGAAGTATGTAAAACTTGACTAAGAGGAAGGTTTAAAAGCAGTTTCAGTTTAAATTTAAAAACAGTATAAGTGATGCAAGATATTAGGCCAAATCTGATGGGACTTGAGACCAAGGGAGCCTTGTTTTTTCTGACCCCACTATGGGAGGAATTTCCACATTACTTTCTCTGCCCACCTCTATAAATGGTTTGCTTTCCTACTGTAGCAAATCACACTCAGGGTGATTTTTCAGAGTCAGTGAGCCAGCAAGGTTTCACAGGTTTCTAATACATTTTCCATCTCTTAGTCCTCTTTGCCCCAAAACGTGGGTAATGCCCACCATTCCATCTGTAATATTAAGTTTTGCCGTGCTCATGAACAATCAAGTTTATGTCCCTGCCTTCTTCAGCTAGGCTTGTCTCTCTCCTTCCTACTCTAAATTGAATCCATCCTTTGGCTCCTGCATTTCTAGCTGGCAAGTGTATTAGTACACATGCACACACACCGACAAACTACTCCATTATTCTTGTGGGGATAACTCCTCATTAAAAAGTTTTCTATAGAGAAGATCCATTTGCTAACTTCTTTTTTTCCTTCTGCAGAAAGAGCAGCATGACTTGAATACAGCTCTTAATGAAAAAGCCAGCACACTGGTTCCTCCTGCCTTCCTGTTCCCCACATAATGGCTGCAATCTTCAACTCTACCTCATCCTTCTGCTGCTGAGAGACACCCTTGATTTGCCTGGGAAGCAGGGAATAGGGCAATGTAAGCACAACTACTCCATTATTTCTTGTTTACTTACAAAGGGCCAATAAAGGGATAAATGCAAATCTTGGCTGAAATAACTGTGAGGAAAAATGGTTTTTTGACATTTGGTTACCTACAGGAGTCTTAAGATAGTCTAAAACTTACTCCTCAGCAAGAAGGAAAAATGGCTCAGATTTTCCTTAAACTGACAAGCAACAATTAGGAAATGAATCAAATTGAAACACTTTTTTCTTACACATCCAGCTCCAAATCAAATACTAGAAGAGTACTGAAAATCCCAAGCAAATGCCCCAAGAGGCATGGAAAACAACTAGAGGGCAAAAAAGGAGAAGTACTCAGCACACCCCTCACCCTAGAAGTTCAAGCCAATTACAGTAGAAATAGTCAGTGATTCAGCACAAAGGTTCCTTGGCAGACTAGTGAGGAAAAGGCAAGACTCCAGCTGGGTCACTCAGAGAAAAAAAATGCAACAGTGCATCATAAGGGCAGTATTTGAGTTTGCAGCTCTTAAAAAGGGGGACACTTAATTTAGTTCATGTCATTCCTAAAAGGACCTTAATTTATATTTTTTTAGTCAAAAATATGAACCTGCAGTTTCCATTCAAGATGGTTAGTTACCTTAAGGTCACATAATTTTGCAGCTATCAAGACTCTCTCCTAAAGCTTAATTCAAAGAACACCACAATTCTGAAGAGTTGGAGTCATACTTCTGGAAAGGACAAAGTGCAAGCAAAATTTTACCATCAGGAATTCTATTTCTTCCTAAAATAAAGAGTGGAGACAAACAGAGGAACTTTAGGTAATTGTTCTGATTAGAATGTTGAAGGACTCTTTAATTTAACTGACAGAAATAATAATCAGAAAAGGAAGCCTGAGGGCTTGGGTTTTGGGTATTTTCCCCTCTTTTTTTTTTTTCTGACAGGGGAGACAAAACTACTTGGTGTTAGAAACAAGACAGGATGGGACACAGACATTCCCTCCATCCCAGGCTGATCACTCTTCTGTTCTTGAGTATGTATGAAACATTCTGTAAATTAATCTAGGAGAGGTAAAGATTGAAAGATAATGAAGATAAAATAGGGGAAACAGCAAGAAAAAGTGGAACGAGGACAGAGCAGAAAGGTTAAATCAGAAAATAGTACAGAGAGCAAGAGGAGCAGAAAAGAGCTTGATGTCAATAGAGATAAAATGGTAAAGGAGATGCTTAACATTGAGATCCAGAAGAAATGCTGCTAGAGCAAGAAGATGGCAGATGCAAAGGAGTCATCACTTGCAGCTGAGGAAGTTCATATGATTAGAAGAATTTTTCATAATGTGCTTGTCCAACTCTGGCTGTCTCCATGAATAATGCAGTCAGGAACATGGCTGAAATAACTGAGCTAAGGGACAGTGAGGTAGGAGCCAACAACTGATTTGACAAAAGACAGCAAAAAGACAAAAAGCTAATGGATTGTGTCTGAAAAAAGCCAAATGAACAGAGAAAGCAACTTCAAGATAGATTCTCAACTTCCTCTGCAGTGAAAAGGTTTCTTCCAAGGAGAACAGCTTTTAGCAATGAGTTTCTCTTAAAGATAAAGCTGCAGACAGTAAAATATATATCCTTTAGGAATATTTAAAAAGCATATGTATGTATGGTCTTATTTGTTTAAAAATAATAAGGCAAAGTTAAAATAAAAGCTTTTGCTGTTTTTAAAAGCCTCTGTGTCTTCTAACACTTTTCACCATCATAGAACAACAACACAAATATTATTCATGCAAAACTATTGCCCTTAGTGTGAAACCAGTGGTGCCAGAAGTGTGAGGTTCATAAATTTTACTGTACAGCTGGAAGAGTATGTGCATGTGTTACTGTTCCACAGAACTCATATAAAACATTTAGAAAATAATCACTTTAAGGTGATACTGTCATTTTTAAAATTACACTAGATCTCTTTTTTTCCCATAGCATTGCTTCAGATAACACCTGGCAATATCATAATTGAAAGAGAGCAAGGGATTTATTTCCTACTGCTCTGACACAGACTGCCTTCAGAAAGCAGCTTTCACGAGGGCCATCAGATGAGGCTGTGGAATCTCCATCCTTGGAAGCTTTCAATACTCAGCTAGACAGAGCCCAACACAACCTGGTTTGAATTCAGTGCTAAGCCTGCTCTGGACATCAGGACTCTGGGATACAGAATATCCAGTATAGACAATTTCAGTACTCATCTTCTGGCAGTTAATCTTAGAAACAGGCCATTAAAAAGTCAAAAAGTGTGTTCATAACTCACTTAAACAAATTAAGATTAAAGAACATTTAAAGGTAAAGTAGGTATTTTAACAACTTGACATGATAGGGAGTGAGAAAGGGAAATTCAGTATCTGAAATAGGGAAATGGGGTCAGAACTGATCAAAACTAACAGGAGGGTAAAGAAGTAGGTTTCAACAGTGCTATGTCTTCTCATTTGAATAGCATTGCAATTGTCTTTCACCTGAAAGATTTTAAACTGAATCATAAATAAGATTAACTTTATTGTATAAAATCAGCTGACTAACCTTCAAATTAACTTTTCCAATCACACCTCTCATAAGGCTCTCCCCACTTCCATTAGGTGAAAATCTGAAGCACGGCTCAATATTTCCCATGGTGTCATACAAAGATTTCAATCTGTAAAAGCTTATGATCGGCAGTCCTCTACCATTTGCAAGGGGCAAATCAGAATGGGTGCAGTATCTTGCTAACAAGAAACTGGTTCTGGAGACCTCCTGGATGTCCTCCCTGTCTTATTCATCCTTTTATGGTTTAAGCTGGTTTGGACAGGCTTGGTTTCAATCAGGCCAGTAAGGAGGATCTAAAAGTCAATGCCAATTTAAGAAACACCTCAAATCTGATGTACAAAAATTACTTCTGAAAAACTCACGTGTTTAAATACTTGCAAACCACTGAAAAATGTAAACCATTTAAAAATTATAATTTTTCAGATTTTCTGTGTGATGATGGATTTACATTGCTCCTGCAATAAGCCACCAGCATTAAACTTTCAATTGGAAGCAAATGAGAACAATTTTCAGCCACCTCTTTCTTAAAAACCCTTCAATCATTTGTAATATTTTTTGACCAGTAAATAATAGAGCTGCTTCACTGAGTTATTTAAGTCATATTACTTACAGCTGGAGAAAAATGAGGAACAGTAATTTTCTGGGGAGGCCAAAAAAAAAATTATACAATCATGCAAACTAAATTAAATCAGGATTTTTTTTGTCATTGGCTTGAGAAGATAAAGGATAACCTTTTCAACTTTTACTTTGCCTGGCATTGCACTATAGTGTTAATAGGTTTCAGTCCTATCACACCAAGACCAAATACAGATGGAACTACTGCACAAAGGGTTGTTAAATAGAGCCTTCAGAAAGCATCCTTGTAGATTTATTTATCTCAATTTAAGAGGAGTTGGTGCAGAAAAGTTAAATCTGCAACTTGGACATTTCCCTGTACAGTCTCACTGCTGTCCTCTGATGTGCTCTGGTGTGCTTTAGCAGACCTAGTAGCTGCAATAATAACAGCACAGATATGAAAGTAGGAGCTGGAGATAAGGCTAGATAAAATTCCAGTTGGTACTGTGCATAAAGCTCTTCTTAGGGAGCCCTGGGCAGAAAGATATTTCAGCTACCTGCTTGCATAATTATTAAAATACTGCATTTTGACCAGACAGTTAACACTGGATGAAACCTGATCACTACACAGCACAGCTTCCCCAATGGCAATGGAGCCTTGTTAACAAGCAAACAGGGCAACTCTCCAGTAGTAGTCAATTCCTATGCTGCAATCCCTGCAGAATCACCACCTAAAGGTCTGGGAAGAAGAGGAGTTAAAAAAGGGAAGTGTAGTGGACCCGTTATACTCTGAGCCTTGCACTATATTCCATCACTTTCTCATAAAAAATTGAACATTCAATGGCATTTTCAAAGTACACTTCTTTTGAGTCATTGCTACTGTTTTCAATCTAAACAGAGGCTCAGATGAACCAATAACCGTACAATTAGAAGAAAACAACCCTAATTAGAAGAGTTTACAGGCTGAATTTACATTACTGACCTGCATAATATCAGACAGCCTCAAAAACATAGCAAAAGATATTGAAGTACCTTTACTGAAAAAAATGGTGGAGAAAATAGCAAGAAAACAGTCATGTTCTCAGCATAAACCAAGACCTATGCTAAACTATTACATAGAACTTCCTCTTTGCATCTGACACTGCTTTCAAACAGATCATTTTATGGGAGAGTTACAGGACATTTTGGCCTATTATCCAAGAGATAACTAACATCTAGCCTTTCTCTTCTGCACTTTTATCTTTACCAACAGAAGCAACTCAGGAGTTTTTCGTAAGTGTACTCTTTAACTAAAATATTCATAATAAATTTGACCAAAAGCCTGCAACCATTTACAGTAAACTGACTAGGATTGTCTTGGTGCTGCTTTATGCTCTTTATCAATTTTATTTCTTTATAATGAACTTCACTGCCACAATTAATTTGTTCCTATACAGAATTCAGTTTTATAAGTTTATTTCATCACTAATTTCACGTCAGTAATCTATATTCTCCAATTAGAAATCTTTCATATAACTGTATTTAAAAATAACCAAAAGCTCCTAAAGATCTAAATAATGAGGAAAAAAACCCCAAACAAACAAACAAACCAAACCATAGAAGCTACTTACTGCGTTGAGTTGACATGTTACAAAAAACATCCATCTTGCACTAACAATAGATAATCATTTTCAGATCCTCTTTCCTAAGCCTTCTAATTCTTACGAACTCATAGCTTCAAAGTGTAAATTCATTAACAACTGCATGTCTGAGTACATTCAAGAAGTAAAGATTTCCCCACAATACCTTAAACTAAAAAGGTGTTTTTCTAAGAGTATGGGAGGCCAAAAATAAAAAACTGTGGTCCTCTCATTTAAACAAGAGACCATCTTTCTCTGATGAGGCAATCCAAAGTCCATGCAAGAAATTACTCTGTAAGAGTTCCAGGGAGTCTCAGAAATTCTGATCTCTGTGTATGAACAATGTACATAACTTAGTTAATCATACACGTTGTATATTTAACCTCAATTAATTGTTTGCCTAGTAAAAATTTGGAGTATCAGTGAAAAATAATATTTCTCAGCTGTGGTGCTGGCTGTGGTTTTAGTTTGTTTTGCTTTTCCATTAGGAATCTGGTATTTGTGGCTGACATTTTTATTGCATTAATGGCAGGAAACAATATGAAAAGAATGCAGACAGAAGTGGAAAGCATTAACAGAAACATTTAGAACCATTGCAGGGACATTCTAATTATGATGGCAAGTAATAGACATGCAGTAGGAAAGGCCAGATTCAATGAACGTTCATGGAAAGAGCTTCACGCTTAAAATTTGAATTTCGGGCCTAAAAAAGCTGAAAAACTGCAAGATGTCAATCAACATTCTTTGTAGAACTGTGTTGTATTGTGTGGGCCCCTTCATTTCTGAAAAACACAGAAGTACAGCAACATGAGAGCAAAAAAAATTAAAGCCATATCCTACGTTGTATCATCACACAGCTTCATTAAAAAGCCTGGTTATTAAAAAATACCTAGGGCTAAATCTACAGTTTCAGGTGATGTTGGTTGTCTTTGCAAACACAGCTTGAGCTTTCTGGTATTCATAGCTAAAGGTTGAGGCATGATGAAGATTCGTGGTCAATGTGTCATGATCAATTTCTTATTATAGTAGGAAGCATATATTCTCTACTAATTGCATTTACTCACTGCCATATTTACTTGCATTAAAAAGCAGCAACAAAACCAACATAACTGTTTAGTTTTGCTCAAAGATGCAACAGATTTTGCCATTTTCTGGGAAACTGAGTCAAAAAAAGTTCTCACAGAACTTATGTACAATTGGATATGTATCTAGCTTTGTCTTATTAAATGAGGACCAGATCTAACCACAAGTGAAGTTAACAGAAGACTTCCCCTTACACTTCAGCAGGCATCAGATTAAAGCATTGTTTTTTGATGAGTCACATTTTGCTACAGCTGTCATTTTATCAGTGCTTCAGTCCTTATTTGTGAATTACAATACATGTCTCTTTTTATTTTAAGCTTTGGAAGTTTTCTTGTGGGCTAGGAAGATATGTATTTAAAAATTCTTTTTTGGAAGAAAACCAAATGTGAAATATATTGATCTAAATACAAAGACCTCCACAGTTCAGCTGCAAAGGATAGCAGCTATACTTTGTGCAGGGATTGCAGTTGGGTCCTTCAAATGTATGTACACATACTGTACGTATTGAGAAGTTGCATAGGTTCAATGGGACTACTCTCTTCAGCAGTTACTGATGTGCATGAGTGTTAGCAGGATCAAAGCTCCACTAGGAAGCAGAAAGAAAACATCTTCTTGGAGGGACATAACAAAGAGAAAATACTTGAGGGGTAAAGAACAAAGAGATATTTCAAGATGAGGTACTGTACTGAGAATAGATGAGTCATGGAAAAGCTGCTAAGTGATTCATTAATACCACAAGTTTAGGCAATAAATAATGCCCAAGTATGAAACCATTGACCATACTTTTACGATACTACCAATCTATTTTCTTTTTTAAACCTGACATAGGAATAATTTTCTCCCATTTTTAACATTTATTATGCAATTAGCTGTCACTTTAATAAACTGTATGCACGTCTGTGATAACGGTTGCTCAAAATACTGAGGACTTTACAGTTTTTGTTTTAAAAAAGAAAAACACTAGGAACTTCAAGTCCTGCCAATTTTTCCTCCCTGCCAAGTCCTATTAGCATAAATGAACGGTTTATTTTAAGAAATGCCTGATAAATTACTCTACACAATCAGTAATGAGGGTACTGTCAGCAAAGGAGAATCATTTCCAAAATCTACTTGGCACAAATGAGTGGTTGACTAGCTCACAATCATGTTACATGGCCTGAGGCCCTGTTTTATTCCATAAATCTGCCTGACCTCTTCAGAGTGAAAATTAGTGATTTTATAGAAGTGGTAGCTAGGCAAAACTGGTTTGATTGTATGTTTTCCCCTTTTTTAAAAAAAATGAACACAATCCAACTATCTGTAGGACTATTTCTATAACTTCATTATAATTATCATAGGTTGTATATTAAAATTACACATCTTTTTCCTATCACAGATTACAAGGAAAAAAACATAAAGCCAAGAAGGATACAATGTCTTAAGAAAAAATGAGAGGCTGTGAGTCTCCATCCTGCTTCACCTAGTCTCTTAACATGAGTTTGTTACCTAACAAATCATTTCTCTTTCCTTATTAGAATATAGTTTCAAAAGTAGAGAGGAATCCCTTGGAACAGATTACTGTGTCAATTAGCAACTAAAGCAAATAATAATTCATCATCTCTACTAAACATTCCCTGGTAAAAGTCCCTAAATACTCATCATTGCTATGGAATTCATTACATTAAAGCAGTAGGGAAACTTTTCAAAGAAATAAAGATCATATGAGGTTTTAAAAAAAAGCCTCAGAAATCATTTGTGCTCAACTCTCTCACCACTGTTTTATAAAAAAAAAACAAACCTCTATTGTTAATGCTTTGTCCACCCTACTTTTACAAGTCCCAAATGATAGTTTTCCACCACTCCCCTGAAGACCACTTAAGAAGCATTTTAGTCAAAATTTTCAGAAAATTTCTAATAGGGTTAGTTTAAGTTACAATACTAGATCAGAACATTCCATATCCCCTAGTAGGATACAAAAAGGTCTAATATTACTTGAGCTGCGTGTATCATATGCCATATTTTTCATGCCTAACCATACATTAAATCCAAAAATTAAGCATTCATATACAAATACATTTTCCAACATGAGTACACAGGCAAGTTATACAAAGTATAGATGAAGACAAAAGGTCCCACAAGCCTTGTGAAGTTCCACAGCAAAAGGTATATACACCAACTGGCTCCCACGGAGTCTATCATGAATGCCACCCTGCTTATCAATGCACAACTGTGTGGTACTGTCAGGGAGATGCTGCACTACTGGCCTTTCCCTGACACAGCAAAGGGCCTGGGGATCTGAGCAGACTGCCTTGTGCTGCAGGAGAGGGCTGGGCAGACTTCTGGACCTGAACTGACACACTGATAGACACATCAAAATACAAGTTCTCTCTGCCACACCCACCGGAATTTATACCTATAAAATCCAGAGTGGAAACAGAGGCCAACACAAAATGTGGTGGACCAGCAGTCATGGCAATCCCAGGCTTCTGTTAAAGTGGGTCAACCCTGAGATGATTCCAAGAGATGAAACCACTCTCTAGCAAGGTTTGCAAAGTTTATCTGGGAAAAGAGTTTTAGCCATGGCAAACTTCTCAGACCAAGAAATGTATGCAAGTTAAAAGGGAGCCTGACATTTCAGAAAAGCAGATCTATGCTTAATAGTAACTCAGTGAAACAAAATTAAAAGCTCTATTCAGAGATTCTAAAATCTCTAAATCTTGCTTTGCCATATTAAGTTGATTTCAGGTAGTTGCCTGATGAAACATTTGCTTCTCCAGACTGAAGCTCTAAGCAGAACACTTTACTTAATCATGTTACTTCATTCATGTTACATGGATGAAGCATGTAACACAATTTTCTGCAAGAAAGAACACTGAGGACCAACAAAGCAAAGCCAGGTTAGACAGCTTCATGGAAGAAAGCTGCATCATGTCTCTTGGGCCCAGGAGTTAACACCAGAAAGGAAAAATGTTTTTCACTTTCAGGGGCTTATTCTGATGTTGCAGAGGGTACAGGATTGAAAGCAAGAACAAATGTGAACTGTTTCTAGGAATAAGGATTTCTTTTTTTCTATTTTTACATGAAAGTTGTTTAAATAGCTTTCGGGTTCACAGTACAGGAATGGAGATAACAACTACTCCACAAGTGTTGTGTTCTCCTGCAGCTACAGCTCTACTGTACCAGTTCTGACCATGGAACTCACCTTCAAACCAGCCCACATAACAGTTCTGCTGAAACATCAATGAACCAAGAGATTAAGTCAATGCTGCCTCTGTCAGGGCCATATGAATTTTTATTTTAATTTTCCCTAAAGAAAACTATGACAACTTCTGAAAGAAATGAGATTCTGAGATTCTGTTATCATCAAGATTACACCCATTCTTTATTTTCCTTCCAGTGATATTGCTTATCTGATTTTGATCCTCAGATTTCCTTCTGCTACTAAACTGAGCCTTTAGTATTTCCTGTTGCTCCAAACAGGTTTTCAATGATTGGGCCAGACCTGCTCCCTTACACAATGGTATCAAATCACTTTTTTCACTAGTTTTACTAATCCATTGCATTATTGTTGAACTGCCGTCTTAGTTTAGCTGTGTCAAGGAAAAATTAGAAAGGTAAAGGAAAGTGGAAAGAAGAGTTGCTGGAATATATTAGCTGAACAATGCAAAGTAAGGACTACTCATTTATATCATTCTTGTTAACAAGCTGTTTACTGACAACTTCACTCTCGTAGCTCTTGGAGTACCTAAGCTAACATGACTGAACCTATGGTAAACTACTTAAAATTATACATGCCTAGCAGTGGATTTCAAGTCAGACTCTATCACCCCAAATCTTGCAAAATATACTTTTAGATATGCCTTAACTCCTGCCACAGACTTTGCTTGTATGTCCTCCAGCAACCCTTACAGCAGCTGCAGCAGGGAGCTTGTCTGGTCATCAGAACTGGTGTTGTTGGTTTGCTTTTTTTTTTTTCTTAGCATTTTTACCAGGACTGATATTTCATGAAGCTGCACAGCCTGATGTTTCCAGTCCTAAGTCTGGGTACCTGAGCCACTTCTTTGCTCCTGCCCAGGCCTACACAACCACTTGACAAGCCACCTGCCTCATTTCAGGCAGAGGTTGGAGCATATTTATTTCAAGCTTGCTGTAACAAGAACCTCTGTGCCTTCTAGGATTACTGTTCAATCCTCTTCAAACAAAATCCTACTTTGCATGTACAGTTCATCCCTGACAGAGCAACTTCCTGTGGCAACTGCTCCTTCAGACTGCTTCAGAAGGTGATTTACTGCCTGAAACCTACCACTGGTGATGCAGCTTGTTTTCCATAAATTTCTTTTATTCCATAAAATCATGTCTTCTGTATTCTGGACGGTGACATGTCCTGTTCAGTGGACCTGCTTCAGGCAGGGATTTCTTGGGAAGTACCTTATTTTCATACTGATAAAGGTTAAGGAAGTAACAAACCTGAGAGCAAATTCACAGTTTTGCCAGGTTCCTTCTAGAAGATTTTAGGGAATAAAATAGTTGACAGCAGTGCTAGATAATGTTGAAAGATGAACTGATGGAACTGCATTTCAGAAAGTGCGTCTCTGTTTCCTTTTTATTTCCTGTCTTTAAGTAATGCTCAGGGCTGCTTGGTTTGCAACACCTCCTTACCTCCTTTAGAACAAAATAATGTTGCTTTAGCTACCTTACAGAGTTGTAGGAGCAGTCACGGCTTTCCGATTTTTTTTCCACTGTTTTGAAGTCCTCAGATAATCCTTGGGAAAAAAAAAATCACTAGAAATGATCACTTCTTTCTTTTTGAGTGATCGCCAAATTGTGGTGACTTTTACAGGGTTTTGCTGCCATCTCTGTAGATGTCAATTAGCGAAGAACAGTACAGTTCTTCTCAAGTTCTGTATGTCTACACTCAATCTCATATTTTGCTCATTACATAGTGACACTGGCTGTCTCTTTTGTCAGATCATTAATTTTTAATAGCTCTGTCACCAGCTTGAAGCCACATGTCTGGGAATCCTTCCCAGCTTTGATTTACATTTGGACACCTCAGATGCTGGACCCAGATTGAAAGCACTTACATTAGGAGATCATCATCAAAGGTGTATTCGGTGTCATCACATGGCTCATGGATTCCTTTACCACAGTGTGGTAAAACTCAACCTTAGCCACATAATCAGAGAAATTCAACAGATTGTGAGATTATATAGTCTATTGTCTTAGAGTGATGAGCAGCAAATTCTTTAGGATGATACATTTAGTTGTTTGCTAGGCTAAATGAAGATCTTCAGTTTACTCCAGATTTTCCTCGGCATTAATTAGGCATCTGAGTCATTCTCTGAAAGTTTCAATGCTTATAATGATGTAAATTCTTAGCTGAGTTACCAACTTTTTGTCATTACGCTGCCATTATAAACAAAACTGAATTCTAGTCATATCACTGTTTCTGACTTTCACTTGATTTGTGTGTATCTGGTTCCCTGACATATGATCTTAACTTCCCTCTTGAAAAGCACACTGTGACACACTCTCTCTCCTCTATCATGCTCAGGAAATTAAAATCTTGCATGCGTAACATGTCTTGATTTTCAGAATTATTCTCTACAGGGGACATTCGTTCTTGAATTTCAAATACCTGCATAAGGAATACCTGAATCCACTCATCCAAATTAAAGCTCCCACTAATGAGTTTGGTCATATTAGGCTGCTGATGGCTTCATCATTCAAATGGAGTGATAGAAGAGTTACAAAAATTAACAGAATAGCTGGCATCTTTCCTCGGCATTTTCTGTGCAATTAATTTCTCTGGACCTGTGCAAGGCAGACAGGAAAAAAAACCCAACATCTTTTTCACTGCAATCTCTATGTTATCCATCTCTATTACCACTTTTTACATTTCCTGTGCTGCAATACACTCATGAGCTGCAGCACTGCTATGCTCTCTGCATGCTTCTCTGGGAGCCATAGAGTTTTTCTCTTTTGCCTTTTTCCTCTGGGTACTTACCCTGCATTATGACACCTGCATTCCTGGTCAGTCTGTCTCTGTCCTGCTTCCCAATTTACTTCAGCCCTATCAACTTGTTCTGCCCTAGTAACCCTTTTGATTCTTTTCCTAGATAGTTCAGTTACTCTTGCCATTTGAGGAAATTCCCCTTTCTTTCCACAGCTTCTCCTCTATGCTAGAGTCATTTGCCACATGTATGTTTCTGTCTCCCATTAAGCAATTTTTTATATCTCCAAAAGTACATGTGGATGCCAGAGTATGTGACTGTAAGGCAGGCATCTATTCCCCCTTCTGTTTCTTGGGTTTAGATTAAAAACACAGTCACATTCTTTCCAGGCTCACAGCATATCAAATACTTCTATCATCCATTAAAGTGCTTAAGATATAAGTAGTACCAACGATGTCTTATTCACTTGTCTTTTTCACCAGAAGCAATAGCAGAAATGTTTTATCGTACTTTTCTCATCTTAACTTGCTCCAGTCAATGCTTTGTTCAGTGTATCTTAGTTCTGTTATGCTCCATTAATTATTTCTTTGTATGGAAATTCAGCTTTCTTGGTGAAGCTACCATCTAATGGCTACTTGCTTTCTCTTCTCCCTTTAAAGCTTTTCCTTTTTTGTCTTTCAGCAATCCTTCATTCTTGCTGTCAATCCCAGTTAACTGACTGTTCTACCACGCTGTACCTTACCGCGTAAGGGATAATAAAATTAGTATGCCCCACATTTGGAGCACTATAATTGCTACTCTATTGAGTAACATTCTTACTCTATTGAGAGAATTACATAAAGAGATCCTTCCATTGCCCTTAACATCTGAGCCACAAGCACACAAACTAGCTCTTTGATTATTTCTCCAAATCTCTTCCTCCTCTTAAGGTTAGTGGTGCTCTCTTCCAGCCCTATGTCTTGCTGAGCAAGGATATACTTAGAAGGCCAAGAAGTAAGAATGTAATGACTTTCTCTACATTGGACACAGTGTCTGCTTCACCACAACTGCTGTCTTTATTCCATGGAGGCTCCCCACTCTCTCAAGAATGCAAAAATTCCAAACATTTATTTTAAACTTGTTGCTGAAAAAATGTTTTAATACTGATACAAAGCACTGAAAGCTGAGTATAAAACAAATTGCAGAGGAACATCCCTCCTACAACAATAAGACAGAGTTCGTGCTATTCAGGCCCTTGAATACCACCGCCAGAATCAAGGGGACAAGTCAATGCACAACATTACCAATTGGTGACAGCCCCTAGGACAAGAAGAATAAGGGGGGGGGGAGGGAAATCCCCAAAAGATCACTTTCTTTTTCAGCTATTTTTATATAAGTCCTGAAATTTCTAAGACATCCAAGCCTCCCTAGGATTATGAATACCTATTGTTGACTTAATTGGCAGAACAACAAGAAACATATGCCAAACAAACCCAGTTTCTTAACCTCTGCTGGTCATGGACACATTATGACTGCATGGGAAAGAATAATGCATTTTGTCTTTATGAACCAGCCCAGACCAGATGCTTTCATAGTCCAGGGGGCCATTTCCAGTGTACATCAGAGAACCAGTCTAAAACAGAGATTTCACAAAAGCTGACTTGTTGTCAGATGCCCATCTGACATACCCCATGGGATATATCAAGGATAATAATGCTGGAATACTAGGATAGAAATAAACTGATGAAAGAAAAAGATCTTTCTTACTTGTGAATAAATTTGAAGGAAGTTCAGTGGACACATGGGAAGACAGAAGACATAAGAAAGATGTAAATTAAGACATTTTAAAATAGAACAGAACAGAGTAGTTGAGTTGAATGGGACCTACAAGTATTTAGTCCAATTGCCTAACCACTTCATGTAGCTCAGGTGGTGAAGGGCTGGATCTGCTGATCAAGGACTGGATGGAGCTGGACTTCAGCAGGCTACTGATGGGCAAAAGCCTAACAAACATCTCTCAGGGTACACCCCGCTGCCAGAGGTATGAAAGAGTGAAGCTCATGGTCAGTGAAGCTCTGGCTTCCTTTTGTCAGACTCTAAGGAATGTTTTTTCAGGCTAAACTGAAGAACACATCATCCTGCTCCTGGCTACACATGCCCATTGCATTAATGCTTGTGGGCACCAGCTCAAACAGTTCAGAAAAACACAAATAATCTATTTCCACTTGTGTCTTTGTAGTACGTGTTCTTGAAAGAGATTTTGGAGCTGAAATACCCCTGGCATTCAGGGAAATATCAGTATCATGATTATTTAAATCATGGGAGAGAATAGGAGAGTTTAAAGAGACATACAACATATAACTGCCTCACCAATTCAGGCCTGATCAGAAGTTAAGGTGTCAGCCCAAGCATAAAAGAAACAGGGGTAAAGGTGATGGCAATAAGCTCTAATACCTAAAACCAAAAAATAAAATATGAAAAAAGCACATGAATTTAAACTTACTTGTGTGTCTACAAAGACAAAATTAATTTCAGATAAATACAGACAACGTAATCACAATACACAACATATATGGCTTAATGCTATCTTCTATGAAGTAGGATTACAGAGGTTCAATTTGTTTTCTCATCTTTGTCAAATAGATACAATAGCATTAGAAAAAACAATTTATGCCATATCCTGTATGGTGAGTGGTCAAGTAAGTACTCTAGTGAATGTACATTGCCTTAATAATTTGCCTTTTCTGCTATTACATAGCTCTCTTACAGATACAAGGATGTGAATCCATTCAATCGCCTTGTTTTTTATTACAGGCTGTATGTTACCAGTGGAGGACACCACTGGTAATGGAACTTTATATTCATAATATCTTAAAGTTCAGGACAAAATTGCTTTTGCTGCCAGCATGCCTCCATCATTATGTCTCACAGATACAGTATTTAGACAAGCCTGGAAATCAGAGACCAGTGGAATAAGCCAACTTACAAGCAGAAGTCCTAAGTCTTTCAAAGGCTTGTGAGTTGCACACCACTTACATCTATGCAATCACATTCCTGCCTGGATTGGTGCCTTTGGCCCATGGGTACTTCTAGTTAAATAGCTAAAAGCAGCAAATCAGCTATTATCCCAGCATGATGAGCAAACCAATACACAGTCCTTTCTCCCCAAAGCAGTGGTTCAAATGTCCAAGTGACTGGGAATAGGATTTATTTCTTTCTACAGAAGTGGTTATGGTTTTTACTTTACTCAAAGTAAATTTTAAACTACTAATTACTCTTCGGGTAAAGACATTAAGCACTATTAGACAGAAATTTCCTAAATTATGATTGAGTTTTCAATCTTGCCTCTTGACTTTTTAAAAGTGCTTCTACAAATGGATCCTCTTAATATTTTTGTGTAATTACCAGAATATACACTAAAAAGTATATCATGAACTGAAATACTTGAAGTTTGTCTTGCATATATTATGTTCTATATTTTATGCTACATTTAAGTTGATTACTGATTGTTACTTCTCATTAATTATGGTAAATCTAAAAAATATATATATGATAAAGCTCCTGAAAAATAGAATTTAAGTTTTCTGAACTGAGAAGAGCACTTTTACTGAGGACATACTTTAAGTAGGACATAATTAAATTCATCCATCTTAAACCTAAAAAGCAACTGCAACTTTCTGAGGCATTTAAAAATGTAATCACTATGAATCAGAGCATGTGAATTCTCTGAATACAACCAGTACTTGAAATATTGTTTATAAAGAAATAATTATGTTTTCCTGTCTTTGATGTCACAGAGAATTATAATTACAAATAAATACTGCTGAAAGCCCAGCAGATAAAAATGCAACATCATAATAGGGCTTAGCATTTTTCTCACTTGCAGTAATTCTCTCCATAGAGCAATTGTAAAAAAAAAAAAAAATACTTGTAGTACAAAGTACACAGATTTATGAATTTTCTGAATCACCTTTGCTTATAATTTATAGCACTGAAACTACTTAATCCTTATATCGCTGCAGTTTAACACTAAATAACCTTCATGAGTATCAAGATTGTCACATTCTCTAACAGTATATAGTGGGCATTCATATATAATATACAGAATGTATACTTATGCACTAGACAAATAATATATCATATTTAACTGGCACTGATATCAAGTACAACTTTGTCTTCCAAGAGTCAGATAAGACTTAGACTTACAGTTTCAAATGGCATTCATTGAAGCATTTTAACACATGGCTGCCTACACCTGGAGAAAATACCAATTTCTGAAAAAAACCTGAAAATTACAAGTATAAGCTGGGCCTCTTAATACAGCAACCGACTGTAAACTTGCCTCAAAAAAAGAAAACCTAACCCACAAAACCAAAACAACAACAGCAAGCAAACAATCAAACAATCTAGAGCTGAGGACACACCATAGAAAAATCTTGAAAGCAAATATAAATTCACAGAAATGGGAGCAGATTGGCACATGGAGGTTGGTGTTGGATGATGCTGTTCTAAGTGATGAACCACCCAGTAGTAAGAATCCAAAAGTCATATTAAAGTAGTAAACGCGGTATTGCTTTATTAAAGTCAACTGGAAGGAAAGTCAAATGATGTCACTGCACTAGCCAACACTTTGAAAGACTTAAAATAGATGAGAATAATAACCCAGAAGGAGATTTTCTTCAAAGACAACAAGGGTACTCTGTTAAATTCTGAGCTATTCCAGTTTTCCCAGCTATAGTGTCAGTAATACAGAAGTACTTGAAGGATGTGTTAAAATCCAATCTAATACTGCCACACAGCTGTATTAAAGTTACACTTTACTCGTGCACTATCACAACACCTCTTTAGAGCTGGTGAAAGCTAGAGTATGGTACCTGAATGAGGAGCAAAAGGACACATCAATAGTTTCTGGTGGTTTTTTTTCCAGGAAATCCAGACAAGAATGAGGAGTAAAAGGGTTGGTTATTAAACTGTGCATTTAGTTTTGAGATAAAACAAATACAAAACCATACGGTGAGGATACCGATCTGTGTGTGACTGCTCAGGAAGTAAATATTCCCTTTCAAGAATTGCACTAGTCCTTATTCTAGAAATCTTGGAAGTAGCAAAGGTAAATATGACCAATATAAAGATCTATGCCCCATATTTTTTTCCTTTATTCCCCTAAGTATGAATAAATGTCAATACTAGACTGTTAGCCAAAAAAGCTTCCTTTGCCAAATTTACTGATCCCTGAAGTCTTCTCCATTGGGAGGTGAAGGCCAGATTTCATGATATAGGCATATTCAAAAGGAAGCAACTGAACTGTACACTCTTTGTTTATTCACCCAAACACCTGGTTTGCACATTCAAAATAGTAAATGGTGCACTCACATGATTAAGAATATAACTTCATATTCCATCAAATATTTTTTCAATTATATAGTGTATAGAAAGTGGTTGACTTTACAAATTTCTTTTTTTCTAAATTAACTATTCTAAAACTCATATCCCAAGAGACAAAGCACGCATGAAACTAAAAGAGCTTGTATTAATTTATCTTGAATCAGCATTCAAATCAACCTATTTTTTGAAATTTTCACTGAACTTTAAGCAGAACTGAAACATAGCAAGTAGCACCAAGTAGAAAAAAAGTCAGAATATTTGTATTACTAACCATTGATCCATCAAGGATTTTTTTAAGGAGGGGAACTGGCTGGTACCAGCTGGTTCTTTTAAAGCCACAGTTAATTCTACTTGCTTTCTGTCACCACATTCCACAACAAATTCCCCATGTATTCTCGTCAGCACGGTCCTTTGGTGCAAGCCTTCTCTACCCTGACACTACTCCATTTGCTGTGAACCACTGGTTTCTTGACCAAAGCTGTTATATTTCACAGGTCCTATTTTAATTTCTCTGCTATCAGCACAAATTTCTTCAGATCCCTGCCACAGCACAGGTATCAATGATGTTTCCAGGAGTAGGATCACCCAGCTGCTTCATTTTAGCTTTGCAATATCCTAAAATTCAGGCAGCAGAAAAGACAACCTTCTTTTGGTTAGGTCCTGGCTGACCAACAAAACTTGAAAGCTCACTATATGATAGCCATATTTGAGGGGTATCCACATAATATAATTTATCTCCATTTTTAAAATGTGTGTCTTCCAGGAAGACAAGCTCACTGACTATTTAAAGTAATTCATAATGGTTCAAATTAGGCAACATGGAAAAATCATACTGCATGAACATTAAAGCTAAGAAGAAAGGGCTGCATGGCTCCAGCAGAACTTAACAGCTCCAGAACTGTACTACCCAGTTCTTCAAGACAGAGAAACCAATTCCCAAATGCAACTCACCAAATTACAGAACAGTCTTAATCATACACTCATAGGAATCTTAATCTCATACTCAAAGCCATGCAGCCTAATTTTTAGCTCTAGTCTTCCTATTTCTTTAGAATGCTATCAAATTTCTATGGCTTTATAGAAGCTGGTATAAGTATGCCTGTGTTCGTGAGCTGGGAATAACAGATGAGTGCAGGAGTTGTGCTTTCAGTATGTGAAAGTTGCACAACTGAAACAGTATTTGTGCATGATCAGCTTTGAAATCTTGTTTGCCCCACATGTTTGTAAATCATACTGCCTCTCTTAACAAATGTGCCTAATTTTATTTTCCTTGTGATGTTTCTAAAAACAGCTTGCAAATAATATAAAAAGCTTGTTCTAATCTGCCTCTGCCTCATTTTGTCTCTGCATTCAATTCACAACCCATGAGGAATGCTATACTTACACACAAATCAATATAAACTTTATATTGGCCTGCCACATGCACAATCTCTAAACAAATATAAATAAATACTTAAAGCAACAAACTAACACCAAATTTTAAAAATCAATTAGTTATCAGTCTCTTCTGATAGAACAATTACCTGCTTTTTATATAGATAAACTGTTCCTACTGCAATGCTCAGTCTATGTTCAGACAGTCAAAGTAACAGGGATTCTGTGTCTTCTTAGAGGACTTCTTAGAGGTCTGCACTTTAACAGACTCAGGAAGATTTTTCTAATCAGGTCTTGATCCAATCCCTAATGTATTCAGTAAACCTTGCATTAAGCTAAGGATTAAGATCTGCTATATCTTGCTTTAAATCTTTTGCACACAGTGTTAAGGAGAAGTTTTATTGAAAAAAAAAGTTTTAAAGCCCAGTATTTGCAAGTTTGGATCAATCTGGTGAATAATCTGGAAAAAAGAATCACACGTAATCATAAAACATTAAAATAAACTCTCTCTCTCAGAATCCCAACAGAGCTCCACAACAGTTAACAAAATGTCAAAAGACAAAAGAGGCGGCAGCAATGTTTTACTTTTGATAGCTCAAATTATTAAGGCATCAATTGAGATATTAAAGACTCTTCACCACACTTGTTCTGAAAGAGGACTTTTTTGCAAGGAAGATCAGCTGGTGCAAGTATTGACAATAACAGCAAGGGCACCATTTTAGAACAGGTGAAGAGATTGTTGGACAGAAATTTATCCTGTCTATTTATGTCTTCATTGATCTCTTACAGCAATTTAGAGAGATAAGAAGCATCAAAAATATTGCTCCTTTTTCTATTAATATTAGGGGGAAAAAAACACATTTGAAGAAAAATAACCTGAAATACAGGCACCTCAATGGAAACAGAAATCTGGAAATAGTCCTGCTGACAGAATCTTCGGGATTAAATTGGCAAGTAAATTAGACATGAGCTTGAAATGCAGCATGACAGCTAAATAGATCAATGTAATTTTTACTGCATGGGCAGATAACTCATACCGGTAAGTTAGGCAATACTGGTCTTTTAAAAAGACATTTTGATGCAACACAGGACTAATTCCTGGGCAGAATGTTACTAGAAAAAGCAGTGTGAAGAGGGGTAAAAATAACTGCAAGTTCACAGTGAATAATAGAAATTAAATATGCTCTACTTCAAGAGTTACATATTGAAAAGTTTACATATATTTAACTTACTCATCCTGAACAGGTACATGTTACATAATGACAATAAGGTCTTAATCAATTGAACAGCAAAGTTAAGTCTTATCTTGCCACTGATTTCTGCCCTATTCCATAGCATTAAATTTCACTTATAACCGCCATTATAATTTGGGAAAAAATTAGCACATTTCTACTCTGTAATTACACATTACTCTAATTTTCCCAGCTTTTTGGATGAAGAAGTGAGAAATGTAATTTCCTGGGCTAAGGGACTTGCTCAGAGTCAGACAGGAGGTTTATGAATCAGTCTATACAACTGCAAATTTTTCCTGTAAATAGACATTACACAAGTTGCAATAAAAAAAAGTTACACTTGGACCTGAAATGACCTGAGCAAATTGTCCTATGTAGTTTGTGAAAAAATCATCTAGATGTCACCTAGACTTCCATAATACAAGCACATTCATGGGTAGAAAAAAAGTAGTCAGAGCTCATGAAAGCAATGAAAAAAAAAAGTTACTCTGTAAAGCCAGGTAACATCAAACTAGAATCATGGCACGGATTTGACAGTGAACCTGAAAGGGCATTTAAAAAAAAAAAAAAGGCAGATATTTGCTGAATTTTTCATCTCAAGGACTTCTGAAAAAGGCAAACTGTAATCAAATGCACATGAAAGGACTAAATCAATGAATTTCTATGGCCAATACAATAAAAAGGCAAGCTACATAATCTAACAGCCACTGCAGACCATTAAATTGTTCAATTTAGGTTCAAAGAAATCAGTTTGAGTCCAATCATTCTTTCCATCCACAGGAAGGCAGGGTTTGGGTCAAGACAACATGGCGGAAACTCAAATTAGGATTAGGATGCTCAGTATCCTAGGGATAACAAGAATTGTTTAATGTTTAAAACATATTTTTGTATTTAATGAAACCAAACTATTTTAGATGACAGTAGATTACTTTTCTTATACAATAATTATTAAAGATCATAAAGATATACTTACAGTTTACGGGTGTTGAAGTAATTTTGTTGTTTTACAATGCACCAGAGGCATGCAGATATATCTTCGCAATCACACATCCTGGACCATGCAAGCACCTGGGTGTGCTTTTTACAGAACGCGGGATAAAAGAGTACTTGCCAAGTTATTCTTACTTACATAGAAAGAAGTAGGAAACACATTTAAGTGTTTAAAACCACAAAAATAAGTGGTTTTAAACAAAAACCATATCTTAGGACACCAGGAAGGAAAAAGAAGATATTCTCCACTAAGAATAATTACCAATCAGCACTTGGCACAACTTTGACCAGACTTTTACTTCACTTATTTATGCACAGGTTATGGTAATGTCCCCAGTCATCCACCGAAAGACACTTATTTCCCCTGACAATATGGCAGTGTCAGGTCCTTGTCAGAAACTGTTGTAGCAGGAAAAAACAGCTTTGAATGCCACAACATAAAGAAAGACAGAAAAATCTAGCACAGAGGAGATTCTACTGCCTGAGCAACACACTCAGCTGTCAGGCACTCTGAGCCTGATGAAAAAGATTTCCACTGTTTCTTAATTTCCAGTAACTGAAGTCCCAGAACTAGGTAAGAGACAGCAGGCTTTTCTTCCTTAAAAGATGAGCTTTAAAAGTATCAACTCTGGCACTAAGACCATTTCAGGAGGCATGGCAAATTTTAAAATATACAGTGGAGAAATACTCACAAAACATATGACAGAGGAATAAAAATATGAGAAGGTTTGTTGTTTATGTTTGCATTTAGAAGAAATCTTAAAGGATTCCAAATTGAAGTATCATTCATTAAAAACACAGACTAGCATTTTCTGTGTAATACAGAAGTTTATTCCTTGCCATTCTTACCATCCATCTCTTTTCTGCTTTTGCAATCAGCAAGAATATACTGTTTACATATTTATTTTTTTAAAGCATTCTGAAGATGGCTAAGAGAGCTGTCATACATAATTTCTACCAAGTTCCTGCAACAGTCCTGAATTCCTCAAAATTGAAATCAGCTCTGTGAATGTAAAAGACATAAACAGTCAGCCCTGATGACTAAAAAAGGCGAATGAGGTAACAGAAATGCCGGTGAAGCTGTTTGTCTCCAATGTACCATAAATAGTGAAGTGAAATTAAAATTTTTCAATCAACATAAGTTACACACATGCATGCGCACACACGCATATGAAAAAAACTGCCTGATGAGAAGCAGATAGGATCAGAAGTTCAAGCAGAGGTTCTCATGAAAAAAAGAAAAAAATTAAATGTTGTGTTCTTATGTTGCTGTTCTTCCTAAATTGTGGGATCTCCTAGCTGCAGGAAACAATGGATTGGAGTACAGACTTCCTTAATTTCCTGCTAACTTCCTCCACACAGAAGTAACTTTGCCATATATCTAGTCTTACTGAATCTTTCCCAGCTACACATACATTAAATGTTCAAAAAAAGAGATAGTATGTATCACAAACAGCTATATCTGCTCCCTGTATTAAAATCTCCTTACTAAAAACAGATATCCCGCTGTTATTTCCACAACTGTAACTGATCTTCCTCATACATAGAAAAAATACATACATGCATATTAAATAGGAATAGATATTTTAAACAATACCAGAGAGTCTTTCCAAGAACTCTTCCCTTTAGAAATCAAAGTATTTTTCAGTTATTAATTAGGATCTACAAGGATTAGTAAGGTGAGACATCGTGATTTGTCCAAGGTAAAGGAAAAAAACCTGTGGCACAGAAGGAAGTCCTATTAGATTTCTTGCCTGTTCATCTTGTTCCTTAAAACCATTTTTCTAAGAGATTGATTGCAATTAGTCTCCACGGAACCTCAACACCATTTAATGAATCATACTACAGGAAAAGCCTATCTTAAAAAAAATGCCCTTCCTGCTTCAGTAGTATATTTGTAACGCACAGTGACAGGAGAAGACCGGGAAAAAGGACATTTCTCCTGAGTGGGTTGATTAATTAACATAGGTTGCCTGAATTCAGTCCAAGAAATCTATGCCAAGGAGGAATGATGTCTTGTCTTTCCCAACTGAGCTTGGAGCAGTCCCCCGAACACATTAACTCAAGAGCACAGAGGGAAATCATGAAGCCAGGTATGAAATTGATCTTCCTGAGCAATAAAGAGATCCTTCATGCAGATCATGGGCCAAAGGACAGAAATAGTGTTTATCAACTCAGGAAATGGGGATGAGGAGAACACACAATATAAACATTATCAAAACTAAGAATAGATGTTTTGTCTGGAAGAGGTGTTTTACACAGTTTCTACAGTTATATTGTTTCCTGTTTGATGAGAGATGATTCCAAAGTGTAGGCTTATATCCAAATTCCCAATTCACTAAGGCTTAGGAAGGGGTCAGAAAGGAGGCTTATTTCACAGGGGTCCCAGCTAGTTAATGAATTCTACAAAGGTCAACTTTTTAGGGACAGCTGAATGCATTGTGCTTTTTCCTTTAAAAAAAAAAAAAATCTTACAAACACTACTTTGACTAAAACAAAAATTGGACAGCTTCTAAAAGTCAACATTGGACACTAGATAATGAAGAAGTTTGGAATATTATTATTATACTTTCCTAAACCGTATAAAATAGACGATAATGGACAAGGTTTTGGAAAAACTGCATTGCACTCATTAGTTTTTTCTACAAAACCAGTAAGGGTTGGTATCCATTATGCTCCACTCAAGAAATTACTCTATGGCTCCCAGAAACCAACATGCCACGCTCTTCAGAAAAATCCATTATTCTTTGGCAAAGTAGTTCAAGACCTACCCAGAAACTAAAACTTGAAATTTTGTGCCTTCACTTAACTGTACTTTCTCTGTGCCATCAAACAGCATCTGCAATCTGGCACTATGGAAAACATCTCTCCCCTATCATTTTTTGCCCTCAGAAGTTCTTTCCATGCCCTGCATTTCCAGTTTCCTTATAACCATGTAATTTCCCCTTCAGATCTCTATGTAAAGGGCGAAGCACAACAGAGCTGAGTAAGAAAATTCTGAGGGTAATCAGAGAATAACATAATCCAAGTTAGACAGGTCCTAGGGAGGCTTCCAGTCCAAGCTTATGCTCAAATCAGAGTCAGGTCTGAGGTCATATCAGGCTGCTCATGGCTTCATCTAGTTGTACCTTGAAAACCTCTAGGAACAGGGCCTTCATAGCCTCTCTGGTTAACTTGATCCACTCCCTGCCTGGTCATTATCACAATGAAAAATACTATCCCAATATGCAGTCTGAATCTGTCTTGTTTCTTATCACCCCACTGTGCACTGCTATGAGAGCCTATGTCTTCATGTTGATAACCTCCCTGTAGATGCAGAGGGTTGCTGTCAGGCTCTCCTGAGGCTGCCTGTTTCCCATGAAGAACCAGTCCCCACTCCTCAGCCTTTTTGCCTGAGCTTGTGATCACCATTGGAGCCCTCCTTCTAGCTAAGGATGATTAAGCTGACTTCAGAGATAGAACCAGGACAGACTCTGTACAGGACTACCATCAGATGAACCAGTCCTGTGAAAAATGACTTCATCATGGTGCCAGGACTCTGGGACTCAAAAGAAGACAATCTCTCACAGTATGGCTTTTTCTATACATATGATCTACCAAGTATGCTTACTGAGACAAGTCAGCTCTAGAATAACTTCACAACACAAATATATAGAATGGTGTATGTGAAACAATATCCTAACCAAAGCATTCAACTACCACAGAACCACAGGAAGGGCAACTGACATCATCTACCTGGACTTGTGCAAGGCATTTGACACTGTCCCGCATGACATCCTGGTCTCCAAACTGGAAAAGAATGGGTTTGATGGATGGACCACTCGCTGGATAAGGAGCTGGTTGAATGGTCGAACTCAAAGAGTTGCAGTCAATGGCTCACTGTCCAAGTGGAAACCAGTGACGAGTGGTGCTCCCCAAGGATCAGTACTGGGACCAGTGCTATT
>VZTY01019391.1:119262-184098 GCA_013400935.1 Turnix velox
CTCTGGAGGTGTTCAAGACTAGGCTGGACAGGGCACTGGGCAGCCTGGTCTAGTGGAAGGTGTCCCTGCCTATGGCAGGGGGGTTGGAACTCGATCTTTAAGGTCCCTTCCAACCCAAACTATTCTATGATTCTATGATTCAAAGTGGCCTTACAATCTTTTATACAGTTGCTCTTAGACATTATGAACTCCCTTTTTCAAATTCATTACTGAACTCAAGATACCTTGCTGACACTAACAGCAATGTGTATACACAAAGACATTTTTCAATGAAGACTTGAAGCAAGAGACATCAAAATACAAGCTCTGCATCTCCCCTACAATCAATTTCTTCTCAATACTTTGAGAAGAAAAATTAAGAGTTTTATAATGTGATGTTTCTCACTCCAATTTCACCAGTAGCTTAGGATTTCATTATCAGTGCACATTATACCTCAGGCTGAGAATTACAGAAACAGGCAAAGAAGAAACCACTGAGTAGGTGTGCAAAGAATAAAAATCAATAACTATATCAAAAGATACGTAAGCAAAGGAGGGATAGAATCCCAAGTCCAACATTAAAAACGCAGAGTGGATTAAAATCAATGGCAAAATCCCTGAGAATTAAAAGTTGTGAGACCTCCAAATGTGCATTCACATGCAAGGGGACATGCCTGGAAATGAGACTACAACAAATTAATTTGCTAGATGTAGTGGCCAATCATGATACTTGGAGAGCATCTGCCAGGATGCTCCCACTTACGAAGTGAGCATCACTACACTCACAACTTTACTTAGCAGCCCACATCTGACCTCTGTCAAGATTCTCAAGTGTAATGTCCAATTCAATTACTAAAAGATACATTAAAATCTGGCTTATATAGCTAAGAAGTAGCAGTCATTCATTGTTATTTTGGTATCAAAGTACTCATGGTCTCTTTAAGGAGACATATTTTTAGTGTCCTCATTTTCAGTGTTTACATCAATTTCCTTGCAGCCTTGAACCAGATACTTAGAGCTCAGTAAAGTTGTTCTCTAACAAATATATTCAAATATAATCACATTACATTAAAAAAAAGGTTGTTTTAAATAGTCACCAAGAAACAGTTTATCTACAAGAGGTTTTTTCTGCACTCTTCCATGTACTCTTCAGATAAATCATTGATCAGAACAATTTAGGTTACTTCCATTATGTACCATTAACAGTGACCGAACTCACTTCTGCACATAATGGAGATGGAGAAATGCACTATCTTTCCAGTGATATCAATAGCTCCATTCTTTTCACACCAAGTGAGGGTGCTTCATCTTTCCCTCCCCTGTTTCTCCCACCCTTATCCTCAATGCCAGGAAAGGAAGGAATTCTCCTTTTCCTGCTCAAATATCCAATAACCATTTCAGCCATCTGCTTCAATACAAGAAACTCTTCATAGAAGCCCATCTAAATGGCAAACCACTAGAGACTAAGATGATTTATTTTAGTTTAGTGCAATGTCATTGGTTTAATAAAATAAAAAATAACTAAGGATTTGGGAAGTACTATGGCTTACCTATGTACAAACTCACTCTTGCCAATACATTCTATCACTGCTGACATACATTAGAACATTCCTTTCATCTCCTTCCTCTTCTTGCAGTTTAACCTATCCCCTTAAGGAGTATTTGCTTTCTCCAAGATAGATTATACATTGTATGAAACATGAAAACCCAACACACTTTCTCTACCATATGCAAGGTTTTTCTGTCCACTTATTTAAAAAGAATTAAACGAAAGCCCTTATTAGTCTTTTCTTTTGGATGAATAAATCAGCAGTACATTTCTTTTAGAAAATAAAACAAAAGGGTTACTATTTCCAGATATGTGTATCTAAATTGGAGAAACACTTCTGAATACAATCAAACACCCAAACCTAATAGGACCAAATGTGGAATGCAAACTCTGATCAAAGAGCAAATACGAAGTACACACATATATGCACACAAAATATTCCCCTCTATTCATGCAGAAAACACGATCTAATATGGGTTTAATTTCTTTCAAATAATTCTTTCTGCATACTAGTGTGATTCCAGGATGTGCAAATTAAGATAAATTTTATGGGTCAAATTCTTCTTACCACTACATGTGCTTGAGTCAACTGAAATTGATGACAACTGGATGCTGTGTCAAAGAGTGGAATTTGGCAATGAAAATCACCATGTAAGGAGAAGATGTTACAAAAATAAAAATGAAATGATGCTTTGAAGGAGAGAGGAAACAGCTCTCAACATGGCTTGGGAGAGAGAAAAGCATAGAGAAGCAGGAAGAGTTGACCCAACAGCTAGTAGATTATCAGATAAAGCTCAGTTGTCAACTTAGAGCCGACTGCAAGGATCTGAATGAGAGTTTTCACAACAGCTCTGGAAGAACCTAACCCCATTCTGTAACTAATTCTAATGGAAGTAAAGCTACCCAATCACCAATTCCAGATCCACTCAGAACTTAAAAGAGGAAAGACCAGTTTATTGCTTCTGTATTGTTTGGGAATCCAAAATAGCTATTAAGACTTCATCATTACAGAGCTTTGTGTCCAATTTCATTAAACAAAATAGTATGATGAAATTTCCAGTAAGAACTTCCCTCCTCTTTCTTCTTTTTTTTCATTTTTTTACAACAGAAATGTCCCTAAAAGAAGTCTCTGTAACTTGCAAAATAGGCCTAAATCAAAAACAGATTCACATATTTGTGTAGATGATTTAGCAGTAATATTTCTAGCAGTGGGAGTTTGCAAATATTATCAAATCCATGTTCATGCTTTATGACAACTGACCGATGAAAACCAGAAGCTGTACTGACACACATTTTAACCCATTTTTCTGCTACCAGAATGAATACACACACGAATGTCCTCCTGGTTAAACTTTTGTTCATCTGAGTGAAATGTGAAGATGTGTCATGTCCTCAGCAGAGTTCCAGAACTACTCAGGATGTCATGTAGCATTTAATTTCAAGCCCCATTTAGAAAAAAGAATTCAAAATCTAACCTGGAACAGCTATCCTCCCAGCTGTTGGATGATTCATTTCCATCACAAGTCCATTGTGCAGCACCTAAAAAAAAACACAACATAAACCATGTTTATTTAAAAAAAAATAAGCAGTTCCCAAACTCAGAAGGAGCTCTTTCACAGAGAAACTGAAAATACAGGGAGCCACGATTAAGTAATTTATGATTAACTAAATTGCAATTAATTAATATATGAGATCAAATCTTGATGTTTGACATTACTTCATGTATCTAAATAAATGCTTCAGTAAGATTTCATAAGTTTAACATAACTTCAAGCTCTTATATCCAACATCAAATGTAAGAAAGCAAGAAGCAGGCATGTCTTGCTTTCAACACCAAACACACAAGATGAAATGAGAATTAAAACCTTGTTCACTTTTCATCTGCAGATGGCCTATACACAGTTCATGCTTTAGTGGATTTTTTTCACTATTATTCAGTTGCCTGTGAACTTCTGATGGATCACACTAAAAAATGCCATCTCAGAAGTTCTTACTTAGAAGTCTTCAAGAAAGACGTCATAATTTTGATGTTATTTCTGTTCTTTTGGGTGGATATGCCATGCCACAGCTCCTTGTATATCTGTATAGAATGATTATTCATGACAATTTACATTTTCTTGTCATTAACTTCAATCAGAAAACTATGTAGAACAACAAAATCCTCATGTAACAGAAAAAAATCAAAATGCAAACTCAGTGCTACTTTTACTGGAATTCTGCACCTGAAGGCAGTGCACCTGAAGGCAGTAAGCAATCTTTATTAATTCCTTACTCATTATTCTGCCAACTTTCTACCTCTGTTACTTTAAATCACATAATCGGAGTTCTGAAAAATCATTGATTTTGTTATTGAATTATTCTTCACAAATAAAAAGCATCCCATTAACAATGAATATCCAGAGGCTATTTAACATTTTAATATGCAATTTAATAACCCACATTTTCATAACTGATGTAACAACAATTCTGAAATAAAATAGTGTGCATTGACAAATGTATCATGTATATAAAGATGAGCAAAGATTAAGTGACATACATCTGCCTATTGATGTTGCACTGTGAACAATATTAAGTCTTTACCATTAATGATTACAGATGTTGGCCTAGTTCATCTTGAAAATGCTCAGGTAACAATTTACTTATGTAGTCTGCACTGTATTTTCTTTTTTTTTTTTCCAAAAATTTTCATGTAATACATAATCCAACTATCTTTGCTGTGTTAAATGCCTTTATTCTTGACTTTTCCCTAACTGGATGCAGCAAATGAACCACTAGCATCTTTGTAACATTCTTTTACGTACTGGAAGATTATAATCACATCCTCCCTCTGTCTGCTCTTTTCTAGACTAAACAAAACTAATTCCTTTAGCCATTCTTTCCAGGTCAAATTTTGTGAACCTTTTATCTACGTAGAATAGCATGCTTCAAAAATTCCCATTCCTGAACAGGTGGTGTCAAAAGGTCAGGTCAGCTTCCTCTTAGCTTGTGGGGTCAGCCTATTTAGTTGACATTTAGAAATCCAGATATTTCCGATAAGAGATCCTGGTGGAAAAACGTCTGTTCAGTGGCTTAATTGTTTGGCACTGTACCAAATCATTAGTTCTATTTCTCTTTCAGAAGGTTAATGCCAATTTTGGTAATATATCCAGAATATTTTATCCAAATGACAGAATTGCAAAAATATAATTGCTTGTTTTAATTCATATTTAGAATGTTTCCAGTTCTGCCCTTCATCAAAACATACCAAAAGTTTGGCCTCATTCCTCTGTAATTTGCTTACAGTGGCTTTCTATTGCATTTCATTGATTACTTATGACCAAGGTACCAAGAAAATACTTTTATTTAAACTTGTAATTAACAGTACATTCAGGCACATAAGTGTTTCTTCAGACATCAAAATAAAGGCTATAGCTTAAATTAGTCACATTCTGTTAAACACAGATTCCTTCCTGTATTAGGCTCAAGTTTCACACTTACAGTATCTTTGAGGATCATCATTACAGCTACTATTCCCTTTTTAAAGAATTACTTGAGATACAGGCAAGTTTTCTTTCTATTTTCATAAGTATGGGGTTGATTTTCCCTTTCAGATGCATTTGTTTTTTTGAAAACACTAAAAACCAAAAGTAATAGCAACTATAAAGTCATTAAACCTGTATTGGTATATTCAGTTCCATTTTTCCTTTGAAGAAGAGAGTCTCCAAGCAGTTAATCTGGTCAAAGACTGTTTTTTTCCTACATTTCCAATGTAGGAAAAACTGTAATTTCCTCTTTCATGCGTTTCACTATTAGGATTCCCAAAATTATCTCAAAAAAGCAACTTCACTGACTCCTGCTCATATGACTTCTAGAAACAATTAAGCATATAAGATTACTCCCTTCTAGCCTTTAGGAGAATGCAGTGTTTAAGTCCCTTAATGTGAAAGACAAGGAAAGTCTGAGAGGAAAGCGAAGGACTTCTCTATTTCCTTGTACTGCTAAAGTAGTCATGATTCTTGATGCAGTAGAGTCCTTTATAACCGTTGTATTCATTTCAGCACAGCATAAGGAACAACTAAATGAAGAGGATGATGGTCATCAGTAGGTTCATTTTTAGGTTTTTCTCTCCTCATGGCTTAATTTGCATGCTAGAAATCCTGTACATCATCTATTACCATCTGAGATTATATGAATTGGACTAATGTTTGAATGGCATTTTACACTGACTATAAGATCTTTGTAAAGGAATCAGAAGCAGGAATAATCTTTTAATGCCATTTCATTTTATTCCAAACACATTTATCTTGTAGATTAAAGATGGGACCTCCCTTATCTGTCTACTGGTTAACAAACAGAAAATCCGATGTCATCATTGTAATCTTAACAACAGAACTATCAGTTGTCCTCCTGTTACTTGTGACAGGTTCATGGAGGATTTTGTTTTCTGTTTGTACATTTCTATGTATGAACACTGACACTTAGAACTGTAAAGTCTCTCCTGTTTACAAGAAAGAAAAATTATATAAAATAGCAAAAAAAAAATCTCAGCATTTTACTGAAGTCAGCAGAAGACAGCATTGCTTGGATTGTTGTAAGCTTGTTGTAATGATTCCTGCATCAATTTTTGCTACATGAACTTATTCCAATAAAATATACAGACAGCATCAGATTTTCCCATGTTATAAAAAGAAGATTTTGTTCGGTGGTGGATACAAACACAAGTCTCGACATTTTAAATTTAACAAGTATATGGTATTGTATGTCTTTATTCAAACAACAACAAGTAGAACAAGTAATAAATTATGTCTTCAGAGACTAAAATAATCTAATTAAAAATACCTTCAGTGTTATTTTCCCAATACTATGTGCAAGGAAGTCCACATAGAATCTTTAAAGCAAAGTTCTTTGTGTTTTACTTGTGTAATGCAAACCAAGGGTAATTTGGTATATATTTCATCAGATATATTCTCAGTTGTTACATCCTTTCCTCTTAGCTTGTCATGAGAAAAAACTATGGAGGATGTTCAAATCAGTTGCTATGAAGATCACAGTAATTCAGACATAATTATTAATTTTGCTCTTTTCCCTAATGTTGTTAATAACTGCAAGTTAAAATGGTTTAATTTTTTAATGAGTGTTAAATCCCTTAACCATCTGCTTTCACAAAGAGGATAAAATATTAACTCTAGATATTTCTTGCATTCTCACCTTGTTCAAAACAATTATTCAATAGACACTACTTCTTTGCTAATATTTATATTACTGGTGCGCATGTTCAGTTCAATATTGTAATTTTCTTTTTCAGCATTTGAGTCTCTTTTGAGTCTCACTTAAATGCTAAAGACATATCAGGAAAAATTATATTAAAATGAACTTCAAAAGAAATACTACTCCATAAAAATACAAACAAATTTCATCTCTTTGTAACAGACTTGCAAGTTGAAAAAGTTAGTTTCAATCAGGGGCTTCATTTTTGATCACTTGGGACTGCAGACTCAAATTTGACAAGACCACGTGGTATGTGTAGTGGTATGAGACTTTTTCAACTATCACAGATCCTGAAAGGAATAAACTGAAACTCATTGTCCTATGACTGTGCTGTTCCTTAAGGTATTAAGACATAAAGACTATTAATGGCTTTCTTTGGGATTTATATGCGAGTACCTATTTACCCATCTAAAAAAAAAAATGCCTAGAAAAACTATTACCAGGCAGGATATGACTTCAGGATTATTTAAAGAAGTGTGGGTTTTTTTGGACAATGCACCACTTGTAAGATTGGGTTGATGATGGGTCCCTTAATAAATACAGCAAAAATACATACACCAAAGGGTTCTTTTGATAAAAGGAATGCATAGAGCAAAGTAACAAAAACTGAAACTGAAATTAGTCATCAATATTACTGTTAACAAGCTTAACTTCTTGTATGCCTCAAAAACAAACTGCACTCTCTCATACTAAGAAAGTAAAATACATTATTAAATTTATGCAGCAGCACAAATGGCAGATAGGAGAATTAGAAACATAATTTCTGCCTTTTTTCATGAGGATAATGGGGTGTCTGGCTGCCTAGTAATGCATCCAGTAAACTCTGTAAATATCACAAGGTTCATTACATATCATCTAGCTCACTTCAGCTGGGATGCTCATAACCAAACACAACGATGCAGTTTCCCTTTCAACTGCCAGCAAGGTTTCAAATGCATTCTAGGTACTACCTGAGACACAGCCAGCTTCCAAGTCCCAGCTGAAGGAGATGCTGAAATTGGTAACATATCAAAGATGTTATCAGCACCCACTTCCCTCTCCCCTAAGTTTAAAAGGTTCTATTTAAAGTGGAGCTATGCATTAGAAATACACATTTGTAAAGATACCACTTTCTCACAGTTTCTAGAGGTTATTGGAAAGGACTTTCAGGGCCACAAAGGAAATGATGTAACCATTTTCTCTGTATTTTTGTAGCCACAAGATAGCCAGCTGTTGGTAAATGTAATTATTACTTGTGCCTCCAAACCACAAGAAAATACTAATACTGTTTTTCCTGTACGTGCTGAACATAAAGCTAAGTCCATAATCACCCCTCCAAAGAACTAATAGCGCATGTTGTGAACACAATGTCGTATTGGAATTGCATCCCACATCCTCAAAGCACCACATTACGAATAAAAAGATGTCAAGTAATTTGAAAAAGATATTAAATGTATCCCTATCTGATGCTGTTTTGCCTTGTCTCCAGTTCCTAGAACAATATCATGAAGCAGAATGTTTTGCACATCAGCATGTTCCCCCTTTACACCTTTTCATTCAAATGCAATACTTCCAGTATTTTCAAGTCTTTTGCCAGTGAAAGTTGTCTTATCACTAAAAACTACATTCTTTTCAAACAGAGCTTCTAGCACCTAGGGCTCACACAGAGAAGGTAGTATCTCACCATTTCATGTTTGAACACTACTTGATTTAAACAAAATTCCCAAATTTATCTCATTCAAAAATTTTTAATTTCTAGTCCCTTGTTAACTTACCTCTCTACTGTCAGTCCCTTATTCTGACATGATATGCTGCAAGTTATAGTCCCTTCTGTCCCTAGCACCACATCTGTGATACAAAGTGAATACAACAAAAGAAAACCACAGTTCCCTGGAATGCCAATTCTTGATCCAAGTGACCATATTCAAATACTTCATTTTCTACATAGCTGTAGCATCTACTTGTTCTACTACTGAACACCTCAACTTGATTCTATACTGATTCTTAGGACTTTGCTTCCTTAGTCTTAATTTAGTATCTTTTGCCTATAGAGATTTTACAACCTCCAGTTTAATGGTGGTTCTATAAACTAGCTACCGGCTCTTCAATATTGAATTTAAGTTTTGCAGCGCCCATGACTTTAACCCAAAGGGCTTCCTCTGATACAAGACTTCAGAGTTTCTTACCTGCATTCCTGTACATCATTTTAGTCAAGAATTGCCATTCCATTTGCATGCTCTAGAATTAAATCTTCCAAAATTTCTTCCAATTAAATCTTCCAATCACTCGGAATGATGAGAAACTGTTTCCCACCGTGACATTTGACCAGCTAAAGGTAGTTAAAGTCTCCCATTATTACTACCTCATTTGGCTTAGTCGATACTTCGATCTCCTTCAACATTTTGGACTCAATATCCATTTCCTGATCAGAAGGCTCAACAATATAGCTCTACTGCTCCCCCAGCTCTATGACCTAATCTGTCCTTCCTGTTCACTTTATAGCCAGGTATTACTTTGTCCTATTAATTTTTGTCATTCCAACATTCCTCTGTAATGGCTACTATGTCAAGATCCCCTCTTTGCCAAGAATTCCAAGTTACCAATTTTTTCTCTTTCACATCTCCTGTTGATACGCAGATATCTGTAGTTTTTATATGCATTTAGGAAAGCAGGGAGTTGGCCACATCACTTTTTATTTAATTCTTAGCTTTCCAGAATTTCTCACTGGTCTTCCCTTTAGTTTTGCTGTACATTACATTCTTGTCTCTTACACCTTTTGTATGCCTGACATCATAAGCAGATGTCTTTAAGTGGTGAGAGCCCTCATTTGTCATTTTTTCCTCAACTCCTGTTTAAGTAACCACATTCATTAATTTTCTACAGTAGCAATCCATTTTTATTATGGTTCTAGGCAGCCTCTTCCAGAGAGGTTCTTCCTTCTTCAAGCCCAATGTAAATTCTGCTTCTTGTAATACAGTAAGTGAAAATCTTGTATTATGAAACCTGCACATTAGGCAAAAAACTTTTAAGAAGAGAGCATAAAGATAACAAAACTTCACAAGATTTCCTGGGTAAATTCCTAAATTTCTTTCAGTAGTTCCTAATACTAGCACAGAATATATTCACCACAGTGATTTCCTCTCAGGCACCATATACAAATCTATCTTTCAAGTTCCGGCCACACCCTCTTCCTTCTTCATTGAGAATCCACTAAGAAAATTAATTTGGGGACCAACATGAACTTGATAAATTTTGAGTAACTGAATTTCCAAAATAATCTTTCAGATTCAATAACTGAAGATAAGATCCCGACATATATGATTTGTTCTCATATGAATGTTTTACTTTTCTTAACACCTATTGCTACAAAATAAAAAAGTCCTTACAACTAAATCAGCCACACTATAGTGTACAAGAGAAAGAGACATTAAATAATAAAAAAAATATTCAACAATGAAAACCACTTGTAACAAAGCAGAAACACCTTTGCCATTGTCTAATAGTCAAACACATACTTACTCTTGAGAAAAAGTACTAAATTCAATTTATGCCTCACAGTCTAGGTAAATATGAGACAGCTGCTAAATATGTCTATATAAATCACAAATGTTTTCATCAGATGTATTGGAAAATAATGAGAGCAAAAGAAGGTATCTCTATCCTAACGGCAGACCATATTCCTATACAGAATAGTTTTTTTAACTCTTGCAGTAAAGCAAGTATTCTGGATGGGTTAATTAACACACAGTATAGCTAGCATTCACCATGAATAATAGGTGAGATGAAGAGAATAAAGATTATATAACTCAGGACAAAATACAACAATATGTGAACACTGGGAGACACAGAGACAGAGCACACCTGGGGCCAGAGAATGGAGCTGCTGCTGTCCCACCCCTGGGCTAAACTACATCCTCAGGGCTGAACTCAGACAAACTGCACCAACAGCACCTTGAGCTGAAACACAAAGCTAAAACACAGCACTCCTACTTTCCTGATAAATGTTTGTCTGACCTCAGGCAAACCCCACAGAGCAGTAAGGCAAGAAATGGGAACACAAGGCTTTCACTCTCCCTTCCACTCATCCCTCTCCCTGCCTAACCAGGCAGGGGCCTTTCTCCTCCCACCATGTCCCCTTGAAAAATGCAACTCATTGTTGGCCTGTCCCAAGGGATGAGCATCCCTTGGGAAATAGTGGCTACTGCCCTTCCACACTGGTGTTTAATAGGAGAGTGGGTGGGGGGGCTGACTGGGAACAGCTTGGGAGAGCCCGGGTGAGTGGGGTTTGGAGGAAAATGGGCTGGAAAAGGGTTGGTGTGGGGCAGTGGCAAGAGATGGGGGAAAAGAGGGGTATGTGGAACCTGCCTAGAGGCAAATGGAGGAAAAATGGAAGGACTTGAACATTCACCATGAGGGGTGAGACACTGGAACAGGTTGCCCAGAGAGACTGTAGATGCCCCCTCCCTGGAGGTGTTTAAGGCCAGGCTGGATGAGGCACTGAGCAACCTGGTCTAGTGGGAGGTGTCCCTGCCCATGGCAGGGGGATTGGAACTAGACAGTCTTGAAGGTCCCTTCCAACCTAAACCATTCCATGATTCTATAATTAACTGCAAAAATTTTCTGATTTTCAGAATTGAAGACCTCATCCTGACTCCAGTGGGCTTACTGGGTGTTCTGAAATCGGGCCCTTTCTCTCAGGTGTCCAAGTCAAAGCTCCCTGACAACCTTTTGCACCATCAGCCTGGAAAAGTGGCAGAGGAGAGAATGTGTTCTTATCAGTTAAAAAATATGTCTGCTTTGCACATCTGTTTTTCACCCTGAGAAGCAAAATGTGATTATAAAGCCACATTTCTGGTGAGTTTGAATGTGTAAACCCTAAGTTCACAGAAATATTTCAGCAAAGATGGTTGGCCTGTGGTGCTATTTGGACATGAGACCTGGCCTATCCTGACAGCACGATGGGGCATGGCTGTATTCAAAGCTCTGGCTCTGGGATCAAAGAGCCTGTCTCCAGCTGCAGCATACCTTTTATGTCTAACACTGATAACTCCATGCCAATTACCTGGAAGGTGCCACAGAAATAGATTGACTTTATTGCTGGAACAGGCTGAAATGCTGGTTTTTTTTCTTTCAGTCAGAATTGCCCAGTAATTTACTGCTAGCGATTGTGTCATAAATCACTTCTTTTCAGTAATATTTTTCCTACTTTAGATCATTACAAACACTCGCTTCAGCATTTAAATATGATGTTTGCATTTTCTCTGATTAAAAAGCTTGGACAAGCCTAACTACAAATAACTGTTAAAAATGCAAGTGAACATGAAGTGTCCTGGATTGTTCATGATTTATGTTTTAGTGTTAAAAACACCATGTGAAAGGCTTTAACTTTATTTTATTTCATTATGACTTATCTCTCATTTTAAGCACCAACAAAAGTTTCTTTTTTGGAAACTAACCTGTAAATGCAATGAAAGTAAGTATATTCCTGCAGTGGTAATAAGCCATACATTTAAGCAGACAGTACTGTGGGAGACTGGTGAGGAGGGAATACTGAGAACCTTTTCACCATCATCATTCTCATAATAATTCTACAGATATACACTCATTATATGCAGAGATGACATCCAGACTTGCCTACAGAGCTAGAGATGATGAAGAGAAAATTCTGACGGTTTCTGGGCTTTGTACAACTGAGATTTTTCAGAAGTAACTTTTTGTGGTATAGGAATAATTCACAAACATTTGCAAGTCTGGAATGAGAAATACGCTGAGGTGTTTATCCAACATGCATGNGACGGTTTCTAGGCTTTGTACAACTGAGATTTTTCAGAAGTAACTTTGTGGTATAGGAATAATTCACAAACATTTGCAAGTCTGGAATGAGAAATACGCTGAGGTGTTTATCCAACATGCATGAGAACTGCTATTTCAAAATGTGCAATCTCTAACAATATTGAATAGTAAGAACACTCCTAACAGTTATGTTATATAAATCATGTGTTTTCTCAGATAGACAGGAACAGATTTATAGAAGGAAAATAGTCTCAATAGACAGAAATCCTCAAACATTCACAAACTTACTTCTGGGCTAACAGTAAGCAAGGGAACCATTAACAGCAGCGTGGTACCACCATACTATATATCACTTGGTTTCTGATGGTCCTCGGGGGCCTCACCTGTCTCTCCCAGTACAAAGAACATAATCAGTATAAGTTGTCCAACTTTGGGTTGTCCATGTTGGGTTCCCAAGTGCCTCCTTTTAAGTACTTCATCCATCATTCACCTGCCATGCAAGTGTTGATGTTTATTTATACATCATTCATTGTTTTGTTAGAGCTAGTCTGTCAGCTCAGAGTACTTGCCTCTTCCCAGGATTGCAAAACTTGCTCATCCAAGTTCCTCAACAGAGGAATGACACTTATCATTGGTACCTGCTTACTGCTGTAAAGTGCATCCATATGGGCGTATCTCCCTCCAGACTCTCAGTGTGCTTCAGGCAAAAATTCACATCTCTCCTCATAAGGAGTTTATTCCTCCATGTTCTTGCAATGACCTTTGCAGCCCTATAGAAAAGGAATTGTCACTGTGGTGTAAACTACAGTATTTTGACTTAAGTCAAAGGAGCACTGCAGAGAAATGCAGGCAGGCTACACCAGTAAACAGCGTTGATACTGTTCAGGTTGAGTGTTGAGTTCTTCTTTCCTAGTGTTTTATGTCCCGGGACATCAAAGGAACTTCTCTCAACAGAAACTATGGCACATGATTTCCTTCATGATTTACTCTTTGCCTAATTAACATTGGCCTTTGTACCAAAAGCATTTAACAAACAGAGCTCTGGACCATGCATATATCAAGGAGTGGGGATTCAAGAGTGCTTCTTGCCAGGATGTGCATGGAGAAGCATAATTAGATGGAAAATAAGCTCCCACTTTGTATCAATACCTTTCACTCATTTCTAGCTGCTCACCATTTCAGTATTTTTACTGACTTTTCCATCATTAAAAATTAATTTAATGAGTTTCATTACCCAGCCATAATAATTATCTCCAAATTGCAGTAAGGCAAGGAGAAATCCAAAACCAGGTAGGTATTTCAGTGCTGTGAGTGTATAAATGAAAGAAGTGTTTTCTTTACAAAACTATTCTTGATAAAAATAAAAAAAAATTAAAATGTGAAAATAGTTCATTTCACAGTAACTTAGTCAGTAACATGTATTAGATCCTCTGTGAGAATTTAATGTAAAAAGCAATCAGCATTTGAATAATGCACACGTAAAATCTAACAATGCATGTTTTTAAAACCAATGCTTCCTATGAACTTTGCAGTATTTTCAGATTTCACAAAGTTTGTGTTGTGTATTATTTTGAGTCTTGAGTGCGGTCGTGCAGAATTTACAATAGCCTGCAGTAGTATCACCAGCTAGCATACTAAAGATTTTATTGAGGTTCCCATAACAAAATCTCATCTAGCTGGAAAATGTACATCAACTTCTTATCTGGAAACCAAACTTAAGAAACCACTGTTCACTTTACTTAAGCCATAGAAACATTAGAAAATTGGAAAGGTATAGATACTCCAGATACACCCCTAAAAACAGAGAAACTTACAAAGGATTAAAATTGCATTTCTGCATTAATCTTCCAAATTATGTTCTCATCTGTGGTCTGACCTGGCAAATAAGAAGCCTGAACTTTTTTTTGCCTTGTCAGGTTCCCAGTGAAGAAGCAGGTACCAGGGCTCAGCCTCAGTAAATTGACCGATCAGCAATTCCATATGGAATTACCATGAATGTTATCCCTGAAAACTTATATTCAGGAAGCTGCATGCTGAATATAAGCCCCATCAGTCCCTTATGACATCCTTTCTTCGTCTCTGTTCCCAGTACAATCATTACTAGAAACCTGAAGAGTTCACAGTGTTTATACAGAGATGCTCTAACATGCTCTCAGGAAAACAATCTCCATTCTTTTTACAGACCAGTTGATTAGAGCACATAGTTGGTGAAACACACTGTGATAGAAACTATGAGGGGAAAACATAAAAAGAAAAATCCTAAAGACTGATTTATCTGCTTCAAGTCTTACATTTGTTTGCATGAACAAAGACATTAAATAGCTCACCTAAATAAATTCACATCTTCAAATTTCCTGAAGTATATTGGAACTTAGACCAAACTTTATCAGCTCAACTTTCTGAGGGTTTCTTCTACCTCAATGGCAGGTACCTGTTATGTAATATTACAGAAGTTAATATTAGGACTTGAGAGCATTATAAGCAGAATTGACAGTAATCTTTCAATATGATAGAGTATCTTTTCCAAAAATTTAAATCTAAACAGATGTTTGATGTAATTGGAAATGCAATTTATAAATGACTACATAGTGAAGCCTATCAGGGCCTTTATAATACCATCGATTTGTAACACTTCACTGTATCTGAGTTTATTCAAAGCAGGTTGCACAGCAATAGCCAGAGCTCTCTCTTGTCAAGCCATAAATGCTAGTTTGAATATCCCCTTTTCACAAAACTTTTCATTCTAACTAGTGCTATTTAAACAGGCAATTAAAATGAAAGGCAAATAAACTACAGAGACTCTGCAATTCCTCCACAAGAAGCCTGTGTGCACAATCCCACTCGAATTTCCAAGCAAATATCTGGTATACACCTGAATTTAAAAAGTTCATTAAAGAATGCTGCAGCAACAAAATTGAACACGACTGGACTGGTCAACAAAATCAGGCCAATACAACCACTGTGAGACAATACTCTGAAGTTATTTTCAATTGTCTAGTGGATCACCTGCTTTTCAGGGCTTCAGTTGGGAAATTTCCACAGTAAAAAATACTTGGTATTTCACACAAGAGGAAAGATATCTGTAATATTTGTTATATTAAGCTAGTTTAAAAACAATATTCTCCAACAATGCAGGTGTTATATAGCTGTAACTTATATCTTACAAGTCCACATTACAGGATATTTTTTATAAAAAAAGCATCATTTCCTTGTACTTCATAAATATACATTTACACCTTTTATACAGCAGAGTAAGCAGAACTAATTTCTTTGTGCTATAGTTAATTGTTCCATATAACTCTGTTTGGGTTTTTAATTTTCCTGAGCATTTTTCCCCACTAGTCTGCTTAACTGAGGTAAATAAAAAGCAGAGCTTAAAAGAGACATTCAAAGGGCAAGCAGAAAAAGGATTTTTAGTCTTTAACCGAGACATGGAAATATTGAGAAAAAAATAGAAACAGGAGTTAAGTTTTCAGTTCAAAACTCACAAGAGACTAAGTAACATTTAGAAGTGTTTCTTTAATATTATGGCTTGCTTTTTTGCACTGTATGACAACCAGAAAACAAAGTACCAAAGAATGTGGATCAGAGAGAAAAAAATAAAGGGAAAATCCAAAGATGTAACTACTTTTCTTTCTATGCTAAATAGCAGTAATGCAATACAATTGGAATAGTTCAATTGAAAGGGACCTACAATTATCAGTTAGTCCAACCACCTCACTAATTGAGGGATGACCAAAACTTAAGGTACTAAGGGCATTGGTACAATTACCCCTTAAATCTTGGCAGGTATGAGAAGCCTGTTCCAGGGTTTGACTACCCTCTCAGTGAAAAAATGCTTCCTACTGTCAAGACCAAACCCTGACAGCTTTGAGTCATTTCTATGTGTCCTGCTACCAGATTCCAGAAAGACGAGCTCAGCACCTCTCTCCACTTTCCCTCCTCTGGAATATCATCCCTTAACCTCCTTTTCTCCAAACTAGACAAAATGCGAGTTCTCACTAGCTCCCCCAAGGAAGCCTTTTAGCCCCCTCACCATCTTTGATACCCTTCTTGAGATCTGTTCAAGTACTTTAACATTCTTCTTAAATTGTGGGACTCTTGTCCCTCAAGAGAGTCAACATCACCTGCCACTTTAGTATTCTCAGCAAACTTACTAACCATGAACAGAATTGAACAGATCTGGTTCAAGAAATTAACCCTGAGGAACACTGCTGGTGATGCAGACCCATTCACTGTAATCCTCTGACTCGTCTTGTTCTTCCAGTTCTTCATGCAGCACACTGTGTACCTGCTTACCCCTCAGTTGGACAAATTGTCCAGAAGGAAGCTGGTACCGTACCAAAAGCTTTACTAAAATCCAGAAATTCTACACACACCATATTTCCTTCATCCACTAGGCAAGTAACCTTATTACAGAAGAATGCTAAATTAATTATTTGAACAAGACTTGTCATTTGTGAATCCATGTTGACTTTTTCTGACATTTAAATTGTATTTAAAATGTCTTTTAATAGCACCAAACATGATCTTCTTCATAATCTTCCCAGGAATAGAGGTTAAACAAACAGGCTTGAGTTTCCAGGGTATTTCCTCATCCCCTTCTTTAAATTGGGCTAACACTGAGTAGCATTCAGTCAACAGGGATCTCCTCAGATTCCCACAAAATTACTATTTAAATACTTAAGCAGTAGTAACAGCTGTTGAAGATAGGGACCAACAAGTTAGGGTGATGCACTGTTGTGCAAAAACATAAAAATTAAATAGGAAAAACAGATATAAACAACATCCTAATTTTCTGCTGCTAAGATGCACCTATTAATTTAGATGGGTGGAAATATAAAAAAATTATTTAAGTAACAACATTGGAAAATACATCGCATAGAATAACCTCAGCTTTTCAGCGATGTGATCCAACTCTAGCATCTATGTTCTATGATTATGTAAAAGCCAAAAACCTTTGTATTTCCAATGAGGATCAGGTCATTTCTGATACCTGCTGGAAATGCATTCTGATAAAACCTCTAGCTTAATTTCCAAGTGAACAGATTGTAGAATAGTTTGGGATGAAAGGGACCTTCAAGATCATCTAGTTCTAACCCCTCTGCCATAGGCACCTCCCATTAGATCAGGTTGGACAGTGCCTTATCCAGCCTGGCCTTAAAGACCTCCAGAATGGGGGCATCCACAACCTCTCTGGGCAACTTGTTCCCTCACCATAAAGAACTTCTTTCTTATATCTAGCCTGAATCTACCCTCTTCCAATTTACATCCACTATTCCCAGATATAAACTGGCTTCAGTTCAACAGCTACTCCTTTTTCTCTGGAACTCAATTTGTGTACCTCTAAGCATTTTCTCACTCATCTGGCACCATTATTCAGTTAAAACTATGACTCTCAAATTTTTCCCACCCTTTACTTCAATTTTACATCCAAAGGTATTTTGGAAGAGAAAAAAAGTTCTGTCTTTGAGTTCATTTATTCATTCATCTCCTAAAGATACTACAGTTGTTGGGATTTGAGTGAAAGATGCTTTTCCAAAGATTACTGTTCACTGCATTCAGCAAATTCTCTAATTTCAGAAAACTAGACATCAAAAAAACACAGTTATCAAATAAAATCAATTTACAGTTACTATTGATAGGGACTGCAATGATACATGTTAATTTGATGAGTTAGACAGTTAAAGAAATGATTTCTCACTAAAAACTGAACTGACAGTTTGGTAATTCTTGCTCTGCCATGCATGTGTGGAATGATTTTAGAGATTAACCTTTTAACCCATATTCACCTCCACTACTACAGTGAATACTTCACTTACTTGACTGAGGATCACACGATGGTAACCTAATTGCATCATTATACACAAAAGAGAGAAGACAATGGCAGATGTTGATTATGGTTCAGATATTTGATCATGATTGTTATTACTATGATTATACAACACTAACCACGGAGAAATCTGAGAATAACAATGAAGCTACCTCAAAAATCTCACATCCTTAGTTTTAACTGAGATGTATCCAGAACTGTGCATTTCTGCAATTTTTCAGATTAATTAAAAGGCACACAGGACACTGAAAAATAAAGAAGGGATGTAGTATTGGGCTAATTACCGATCAGAGGACATAGGTCATTTGCCTTCTGATTTACAGCAGCAGAGGCGAGATAGATTGCCAAAATGAATTTGCACTATATAATAAAATCCTCAGTATTAGTGAAATTCACTGTCATTGCTCCCATATATCCATTACCACAGATGTTCCTTATCAGTTCTTTCCTTTTAACACTTAACAAAATATTCAGAGTCTTAAAGTCAATGATCCATGTGTTGAAGGAAAAATCACTAATGCATTCAGAAAATGTTACCTGAATAAGTGATAGCTGTATAAGGTATAAAGGACAGATCAGATGTTTGTATAATCGAGTTTTTCCTCTCAGCACCGAGAAACACTCCCTCTTTTCTCAAGCCCCTTTGCTTACAGGCAGTTGACAATTTGGGACTGCCTGCATTCTCCCTTAATCCATCAACACATACTTGAAGAGATACTTCATCTCCAGAAAAAAACTGTAGTTTTTTTCAAGCAGGGCTCATGGAGATAACTTACTTATTTATCTTGGAAAAACACATCACTCAAGAAGACAACATCAAAGACAGTAGAGCTGTCTTAAGTCTGACACTTGGTTTTTTGTTATTGTTATTACTCAGACATTTGGGGCAATTAAGTCTTTGCTGAACTTCATGAAGGTAAACTATGCTAAGCTGGGACAAGTTTCAAATCTGTGGAACATGGTACCTCAAAAAATATTATTTTCAAAGTTCGCCTTATGTAACTAATACTCAAATGTAGCTGCAAAATATTTAGCTTATATTTACATTGCATATGATTACTAAATTGTAGGTGCCTAATTTTGATTGCAGTTTTTATGGGAGAAATGCAAATGAGGTAGAAATCCAATCTGCTCTCTCTGAGGTAGCTCCACAACATGAACCAAAGCATGGTAAATGTAGATTTTCTTCTAAAGCTCTAAAATGACAAAGGAAATGTATCTACAATTGCTTAAAGGTTTGATGTAATTAAGTATGAATAAGTTCACAAAGAGAAGTATGTAACTGGACCTGGACAAGGTGCTGTGGAATGTAACCTGGTGTATGTTGATGAGCTGGCAAAATAACAGATCCTGCTCCTACTGACGCAAACAGGAATCAGAGTAAAACCCAAAATGTGCTGGGCTACTGTTGTTCAGTCAGGTTTTGCATTTTAGCCTGTTAATGATGAATCCCAGATGGGCATTCATAGCCGTATTGTGGAAAACTGAAGTAGTAAACACATTTTGGTGATTATTTTATCAAGTTAGTTATAAGTTCTAAGTGACAAGTAAAAGACATCACACTTTTTCTAATGCTAGGCTAGTGATCTCAGACTAAAGTGCTTCTGTCATTGAAGTTAGCTGCCCACATCTTTCCCCTGAAGTACTCATTCTTTTCTGTTTGAAAAAGCCAGTACAGTTTGAAGCTGGTATTAAATTCAGAAACAACTGAACTTTCAAATTACAATTACAAATAAGCCTGAAAACATTTGAGTTCTTTAAAACCAGAAAATATATGTAAATCACATAATCATTTGAGAATGCAAGCAGAGCACAGAAACAACTCAAGAACCTCACCATGGTCCAGGTTCTTTTTCTAACAGCAAATTTCTAGGGAGAACAAATTTAAAGGCTAAAAAGGCCCTTTCTTCTTCTCATACCAGCAGAAATGTCACAGTTTTATTTTTCACATTTGCAAACCAGTACTGCTTTTGGTGGATAATGATGCAGTAAAATGTTATCACTATATTTTGAAATTAATGTTTATATAGTGGAACACACAACAGTTCATCATCCTCATATTACTGTGCAGTACTGAGACATCTTTAGAAGTGGATTTCCTTTTCTTTTGCTAATTAATGCCAAGATTTTAAAATTAATTTGAGAACATGAAAACCACATGTTAAATTTGACAGTTGCGATCAAATGACAAGAGAGATGCTAGTTCATCCTTTACGTTTGTAAATATATGCTTAAAATGCTTCCTAAAATCATCACAGGGATTAAGAAAACACTAACACCTGCAAAGACAGGTCTAGAAAACAGAAATTAAAATTACTATTAAAAATGTTATTAAGAAGAACATAAATAATAGACTGAATGTATGTCTCAGAAATCCAAAAGTACAATTCACATTTATAAATTAAAAAATAACTTCCAATCAAAACTTTTAACAAAATTCTCCATCTCTATTAGCTTTAACTTCCACATATAGTGAAACTGAATGAAAGTTTCATAATTTGCTCTTTTAGCATTTCTCTTGGATATGCTCTAAATGCTTCACAATCCTATTTCTGTTTCTTTGCACTGAATTCTCAGAATACGTATTCTTTTTAATTTTACTTGGTAATGATGGAAGAATCTTCCTCCTAACTATCACTACAGATCTGACAGGAGAAACTGCATTAGGGGCATAGTCCTCATGGCATGAAAGCCACAGTCACTTCTTAATGGAGCCACAATCTCACATTAAACTCCAGTAATAAGGAAATACAAGCATCAAAGTTGTTTTCTTATCAGGATGTTTGGCAATCTGGACAGAAAAGCTCAGTTCCATCATATTTAAATACTTGCTGATTATTGGGTTCTAGCAGCCATAAAACTGTTTTTGGACCATTATTAAAAAATTATACACATTTATCTCTTATACTCTGTTTTTAATTGTATGTAGAGTTTCAGATATCTAGTTTTATGTACAACATATTTTAATGTTGCATTTAAGTCTTGAAAAAGGATTAGTAGAGCCATTATTTTGAGAAAAATAGCTGCTTCCTTGGCAGTCTGAGTAAATAAAATCCTGTGTCATTCTGCAGCACTGAAATGATGAGGTAGAATTTCAGCGATGGCACTCTCTGAAGAACAGAACAAGGATCTAAAGGAAGGGATCTAAAGGAAGATACTCTGTAACTCCTTTATTGTAATGTCTGCCAGAGATGAGTTTTATGTGTTAGCATTCTAAGGTCAAGAAGAATGTCTACAGTTGCACCACGAACACTTTCCTTTTAGAGAAAAAGTCACCAATGACACAAACCAGGGAAAAAAAAATCACATACACAACATTCAATTTCACTATGGAGAAAGAAAATCCTAATGCAATTTTTGAAGCTTCATGAATAAAGAATATGCAGACTTGCTTTTTAGCACTTTTCATAGCCATACACCTGTAACGATTTGCCTGTAATTCAGCTTATTTAGGAAGGACAGTACTTGTGCAAATATGGCCTTATTAATAACAGCCAGAGTTAATGCTGTTATTTTAACTATTAGTAGACACAAGGTTCTTCATAGCACCAAGGAGAGGTCTGAATGGGGGGACTAGGAAAGAGTACAAAATGAAGGAGGCACATGGTTTTCATTTGGGGGGAGGGAGTCTGTTATGAAATTTACTTGACTGCTGCAGGCAATATTGGAGGATTAAATGGAAACTGGCTGAACCTAAGCTTTGAGTTTATAAAGAGCATTCACTCTATAAAGTTTCCTTATAGCACCTTTTTACATAATGAGCTTTAACTAAATTCTGTCAGCAAGGAAAGTGGTTCATATAGTTTGAGTCTTATTTCAGGAATTCAGAAACTTTTCCTTTCAAAGGCAGAGAAGCAGCTTTAAAGGAGAGCATGAGTTGTGAAGCAGTGGAAGATGTTGTATCTTTTCCATATCTTGTGCTTTCAACTGTGAAGTGCATCAGGATGCTGATCTTGTCAGCTGCCATAATCTTTTACCTGATTATATTGTACACAAGCCTAATTGTGAATTTCCCTAGTAGTTCTATATCTAGTAAGAAAAGTGTGAAAGATAAACACAACCTGATGTGACTTCTATTTAGTTTTTTTAATTTTAAAATTTTTAATTTATTTCTGTTTTGGGCTCAGAATCATTTTATCTATAATAGTCCTTTACAAAATCTATTTGACTCATCAAAGTGTCTGCCTCTCCTTCTCTTTCCACTTTTCCCACCTTCATGAATTTCCAGGAGGCTCAACCTTGTGTAACAACAATATTCATGTTCTGATATAGTATAAATGATAAATGTTATTTTCAGACAAAATTATAAATAAGCTTTATACTGGCCCATTCTAAATGGCTGCAAAGAAACGCTGTTCTTAATTTTTTTTTTTTTTTCAGATGAGTATACTTACAAATTTACCAAACAGTTCAGGGTGAAAAATACTATCACCTGACAAATTAACTATGCATTTGAACTTTTTAAAGGACTCTTCTTGTAAGTGCTACTCAAATGAAAACCCTGAAATACTTTATAAAGATTATATATTTAATGTCACTTGATTAAAAAATATATGAATATCTTCACAAAAGTAAGGAAAGGCTATAATATGACAGAATATAGATAAATGTATAATGCTGAATTTGATTCATATTTAATTGATGCAGAAGTCAGAATGCAGAAGAAATAAAACCAGACAAAAGAGCTGTAACAATGCAAAGAGAACACAGTGAAAATGGAATCAGCCAAAGATGCTATAATGACACACGTATTCTTTTGTTTGTAATTTTGTCTACAGAATTACTTGCTTAAACTCCATCACACAATTAACAAAGCTTCTGGCATACAACTAAGCGAAAGGGGAAACAATCAATTTTACAAGTGCGATATAAAATGTGATATTTATACTGTTTTCCGGTAGTAATCAGCACTGTCTGATGTGCAAGCAATTTGTTGATTGTCAAAGACACTCATGTCTGGCTAACAGTTGTTGGCTGATTTTGCTGAAAGCTGTGTGTCAGAAACCGAATCTGTTTGCGGCAAAATGGGTCGTGCAGGAAGGTAGGCAGCCTGCTTCCACACATGCGCTCATGATGCCTCTTGACAGCAATCACATTTCCCATTTCTGCTCTAAGAGGTCCTAAAATCTCCACTGAGGAAACATAGGGGAAAGAACGCATATTCCATCCTGAAAGTCTCAGCTCCCAAATTCATAACAAAATGGAAACAAGCTAAAAATCAGCCTCTCAACTAAATTGATATTTATCTTAAGCAACCTAACAAATGTACTTTCTTTCTTGCCCAAAGATCTCAATAATCTGAGCATTAGGTAAACACGCCTTAGATAACCTAGGTATTACCTTTTCCAAATAGTTCATTAGGTTAGGAGGAGACAGTGAAATAAAGGGATAATGAAAATGAGCTGCCATGTGTGCTGCTTTACAGAAACTCACTGAGGTGGTGAGTCAAAATGCAGGGTGGAAAAAGAGGAAAGATGAGTCCAACCATTTCCCAGCTCAACCCCACCTACTGAATTTGAAATAATGGAAGTACAGACCCACTAAATACCTGCTTTCCCCCTTTTCCCTGATGCCCGACCTAGAACAGTGAAGAAGGGAAGAGTAATACAATCATTCTGGTAGGAGAGCTGCTTTATACCCTGCAAGAATGTCCCCAGAGTGTACTGCAATCCAGTCCTCAACTCCAACCCAGAGGCCACACACAAAAGCTGGGAATGACCTTACGTTTCCAAGTCCAGGAACCTAACTCTTGAACATAAGACTATCTTTTCTTCTTCCTTAATCCTTTATTTTATTTTCAGTAACATGACAGATTCTAATCTATTTCATAGCCCCATTAGCGCTGCATGCCAGTCCCTTACCCCTCTGCAGTAGATCGCCCTGCAGTCCAGAAAACCACTTCAGATGGCACTTTTTCAAGCCACGCTAATCAAAATGAAATATCTCTCAATTAATTATCCCTCTATAACCTGCATTCCAATCCCACTCCATAATTGACAATTACTTGCCCATTCTTTCTCACAAAGCCTGGAGCAAATTGGATAATTTTAGCATTTCTTTTATTTTGACTGTTCCTAAATTTAACGTGGGAAACTCTTTGCACCCACCCCTCCTTCCTGTTTTGGTAAAACAAGTTAGTTAGAACCCATGTCTTCACAATTAAATTTTCAACAACACATTGGGAAGGTCATTGCCTTGGCTGTTTACTGATCTCATTATAACAAAAAGCATGCAGCTATGGCTATGTCTGGCCTTTTATCATATTTTTTCACATGATTTTAAAATGTAAAAGCCTATGTATTCAAAGTATCATATTTAATATTAAAATTGTATGTCAAGGCGTCCTTTACAAATTCTTCCAGATGAACATGCTGCAAATTATTTCCCAGTTCATGTTAAGCACACATGAGAACATTTGCACTTATGATTAGGAATCAGCTCTTGACCTTCTAAACCCATATTGTTCCCCGATGAACACTTTGGTTCTGATTCCCTGTAAGGTCACAACCCTCTGTGTATCCAAGGTCAATTGAAATGAAGTTCTTAAAGCTTTTTCATATGAATTTTAATGTTTTCTAAGAAATAAAGGCTCAAATAAGATTTTTCCAATATGAGTTTCTGGTTATTCTAAACAGCTGAGTGCGCTGCATTTTCTGTTATTCATTCCCTGCACAAAACAGCCCTTCTGGCTTATCACCTTCCCCTTCATCACTCTCTCCTGGAATCACAAGAATGAGAAGCGTTAGAAATCTGGTCAGCCATCAGGCTGTTCACATACTTAGGTCTGTCTGTTTCTTGCAGAGCTGTTCATCCTGAAGTTTTTCCAGTTTCATTTCAGCCTCCTATGGTTTCATTCACAGGGTAATAGATAACATTCAACAGCTCTTCTCTTGGATTTCAATCTGCGTTTTCTCTTTCAGAACTTACTGTCATGACCCACAAATTGACCATCACCCCATCTCACATTCTTTCTCCCTAGTAAGTACTACTTCTAAGTAATGCCCCATGTCACACAACTTGAGACATCAAATAATGTACAGGAGAAAGTAAGAAACAGAAAAGACAAATAAAGCAAAAACAAAAGAAAAAGGCACTCCAGAGACTCTAGAAAGGTGACTTCAGAGGACATAAAGGAAGGAGAAAGAACTGCAGCAACCAGAATTCAGACCTTTATCAGCAGACTCAGGGGGACTTCATAGTAGCTTATCAATACCTGAAGGGGGCCTACAGAAAGGCTGGGGTAGGACTTTTTAATAGGATATGTGATGGAAGAACTAGGAATAATGGATGTAAATTGGAAGAGGGGAGTTTCAGGCTAGATATAAGAAATTCTTTACTGTGAGGGTGGTGAAACACTGGAGCAGGTTGCCCAGAGAGGTTGTGTATGCCCCCTGAATCCCTGGAAGTGTTTAAGGCCAGGCTGGATGAGGCATTGAGCAGGCTGGTCTAGTGGGAGGTGTCCCTGCCTATAGCAGGGGAGTTGCAACTAGATGATCTTTAAGGTCCCTTCCAAGCTAGACCACTCTATGATTCTGTGATTCTACGACACAGCCAAGAAGATACTGTGAGAACTGATGTGAATGGCCCAGCTGGGAAATGCAGAGGTGACTAGACAATGGGCTGTGAGTCTTGAAAAGGTGCAGCTGGAGCTAAGACCTGCAGGAGGATATGTAAGGTAGAACTAGCAGAGAGCAATTAAGAGATGACAGTCAGAATGATTCCTGTCAAGCAACATGATAATGGCATAATAAAAAAATCTCCACTGTGCACACATGCAGACAGGTAAAACTCAATTGGAAATGCTATCGAACTCATTTGACAAACTACACGACTGGAACAAAAGAGATTTCTATTATCCTAGTGAGATTCAAAGGCAAAAACACAGCCTCATATTATAACATGTTCTTAGAATAACAATGAAGAACATGGAACAGTAATTATTGCATGCAGCAGGATTTGGAAAGGGAGATGATATCTTTTATTAGCTCAACTAGTAACTAGAGAAAAAGCTAGAAAAAAGCAGACAAGTTCTCAAGCACTCAGAGCCTTTCATGAAGTTATTTTAATTGTTAGATCTTTTATTGGTTTGTTTATGTTTTAGTACAGTGTTCTTACCAGTGTTAGATTCATTATTTAAACGATGGGTGATGTGAGCCTATCTCTCTATGAAAGTGTTATTTGACTCTTCTCTGTAGATTTTGCTTCACATTTTGGCATCACTGAAGCCAACCAGAANCGGATGATGTGAGCCTATTTCTCACTTTATGAAAGTGTTATTTGACTCCTCTTCTCTGTAGATTTTGCTTCACATTTTGGCATCACTGAAGCCAACCAGAAAGTGCCAAAGATTTCAATGAGGTTAAAACTTAACCCACCAGCCTCATATTTTTTTATTCAAAATTTTATATTTGTGTATGGTTTTCTTCAGCTCAGCGAATTCCAGAAAAGACCTCATGGCAATCTTTAACATCTTGAATTAAGCTTATCCTGGGCTAATCACCCAGAATAAGCTTTTCACCAAGTGAAATCAAGAGAATAAAGGATAAAAGTGAATGAGATACATATGTCAGTGGTCTTAATACTGTTTTTCACTTGTAGTACACTTAAGTGCCAGGGATTTAATAAGATAGGAAATTAATAAGCTAGTACCCAGAGTACTAGAACTTTTGACCATTTTGAATCTATGAATTAACAAAAAGGGAGCAAGTAGAATCTTGCTATTCTATCACAGTGCAAGTCTGTGACAAGTCCGGCCAGCAATAACACACCTGATATATAGGAATGTCAGTACATGCTCAACTGGCATACAGGTGTTCAGGTGTTCCAGGCTGGACATGCACTGAGCAGCCGGATCTAGTGGGAGGTGTCCCTGCCTTTGGCAGGGGGGTTGGAACTCGATGATCTTTAAGGCCCCTTCCAACCCAAACTATTCTATGATTCTATGATTCTATAATAAAACAGAAATAGAAATTTGAAAGCTAGTTAGAAAGTTACCAGATGCTTCTAAGCACCAGATGCTTCTAAGCAATAATTAGGAGAAGAAAGGAGAAAAGTACACTGATAGAGGTAAAAAGAATCACCTATCATATTTGCTGGCATTATGAAAGTTTACATGGTAAGAAGAATTCCTTTTTACATTTAAAAAACAAACACCACACTGTATTTGCAGCATATTGTATACAATTTCAGGGAAAGGAATATAGGAGACCCTTAAAAACATACGAAAAATAACCGCAGAACTGCAGCACAATAAGGCAACTGATTTTAAAGATGGGCTATCAAGAGAGAGGGAAATTAATGGCTCAGTTTGAAATGTGCTCAGTATGGAAGACTTTGGCTGATTTCAATATTTAGCCATAGTTACAAGGCCGGTAATGATTAATTCAAGTTTTCTTGGTAAATCAGGAATAAATTTTAATACACCACGGGGTTGAAATCTGAGCTTACACTTGCACAGAACTGGAATAACCCATCCAACATTATCTCTGAACTTATCCAACACTAGCAAAAACCCGCAGCTCCACATTCCTAAGTCCGAAATCTGTTCCAAGTACAGTCTACAACAGCATGAAATTTTTTATGCAGTAGCTTCACCAAGATGATCTGGATTATTTTTAATAATAGTCCCACAAGCAGTTCTGTTGTTTCAATAACCCTGCCTTTATCAGACTCATCAAAGCTGCTGTCCAGTATGAGGTTGCTAGCAACTATAATGAAGTGGCGATGCTGTAGACTTCCTTACAGCTAAAGATTTTCCACTGCTGGGCAGGTGACTGCAATTTCCATCACATCAGGACAATTACTTTTAAGAACGGAAGGAACCTTCGCCCTCCCTCCTTTTCCTCTACCCCTCCCAGCTTAGGTTGCACATCATGATCCACAAACTCTCAGAGAACACTTTGCTTGTGATTCTCAACATAACCAGTACTACAGGAAATTGAACTGCAAGACAGAAAAGTATTTTTTAAAGGAAACTATATTTGAAAAACTAAGCCTGGGAAAGAGATTATGGAAAATACTGTGAATAACCTCTTGATTTTACCTTTTGAACACGGACATGATACTGTGGATCACTGTAAAATAGGTTTTCAGAAACTATTCTTAAAGCACATAAAAAATTAGGGTTTCATTTAGTAGAAGAAAAAGTTGAGAAATAAATTCTAATTTGTGCACATTGAAAGCCTCCAGAATATCACAACGTTTTCACCCTTATGGTAAACTGAAAACAAAGGGAATAATTCTGTTTTACATTGTGAACTCCTTAAGCAAGAACTTGAAGGAGCAAATCCATAGCTGAAATAATTTTCCTCACGAAGAAGAAAATGGTTGAACTGGGAAGGCATAGGAATCCAAACTCATGCCAGGCACACAAGGATTCAGACTGTCAGGTATAACCATTGTCACAATCCATACTGAACCTATCAAACAACATCAAAACTTCAACAATTATAATGCTGGCTATCCATGAAGGGTTAGAACAAATATGGTATCATTCACCTGCTTTGTTTCAATTTCCTGTTCTAAAGGAAAAGGATTAGAATGCCTTACATTAGTATAAGATATACATAAAGGACAATGCAGCATTGCAAAATATGAACATTACCATAAAAACAATTAACTGTTGCCATTGCCTGATTCTACACCAGTTATTTACACTGTACTTTTTCAATAGGCTAAATGCAACTCCTACATTGCAGAGAATAGTAAGCTGGATAAAGTGCAGTACTCTCTTCAGAATCAGCCTACAACAATGTTTTTCTCTGGAAGTCAGCCTCTAGCACAGTTAAAAGACATCAATGAAGTAGTAATAGAATCACTCCTACTTCAGCTGATGTGAGCACATGCCTTTACACGTCCTGTTGTGTAACTTCCTTGCAGAATAATTCACTTTTCAAACTAACACAACATAAACAGAAATGCTCTCCCATTTAGCTGAACAGCAAGCAGGAGGTGCAAAGTTTAAGCTAAAACATGACTGCAAAGCAAGGCTGAGGTGAAAGAACACATAGTATCTACCCAATATTCAGAAGAAACAATGACCTCCAATTAATTAACAATGAACTTCAAGAAAACAGCCCATGCTAAGTAAATAGTAGAGTAAGATATCACAGCAGAGATGCTAAGTTCCTTGAGATAGACTTTATTCTCACTTGCAAGCAAGTCCCACTGAAAAAGTTTCATTTATTTGACTGCTACATCATGTTGCATGTAACCATGGTAATTTTTTAAAGCAATGTAACTTACTTACTTTAAAGAATGGCTAAGTATGTGGTTTACAGGAAAATACTGTGCCATTTTCTCTTGTCCTTTAATGTACAACTCCATGGCACAACTAAATATAAAATTGGTCAAACAGCAGGAATACTGCTGGACATCAGAAGAAAAGAATATTTTCTGTATGTTAACTGCAATATTTGAGTGATTCTTTGAAAATATATTTAGTTCAGTGTTTTGGTAGAAATACTTGTAGAGTGTGTTTACAGCTCCCATTTTCAAACCTAACTCAGATAGCTGAGATATCTACAATGAGATGCCATAAAGGTGTCTAATTTTCCAGAATGCAGTTCCTCAGCATTTTCTTAGTCTTTTTGAGTAGCTTATAAATGAGACATTGAGAATCATTACCATACTTTCATCTCTTCTTTTTTTTTCCCAAAAAATCGCATTTTTTTATTTGGAATGTTAATTCCTTTACTTATTGACAAAATTTGACAGGATGAAATTACAAAGGAATACACATACATATATTCATCAAATGCACATGGTTCTAAAGTAACCAAATTGAGTTATTTTAGAAGGGGACAATTCTCCAACCAATATCCTGTAAAATAACACTTTTTAACACTATTCTTGGAACAGCCATCATTTCTTTTTTCCAGAGGATAAACAAAAATCCTCCACAGAAACTCAGTTTATTTTCCTACCAATCACTGAGATAATCCTGCTTGAATTAAAAACTGCAACTATGTAAAGTTATACTTTTAAAACTCTGTAGGGTTCTGGATTCTGGAATTCAACATCAAAATCTCAAATGACTTCAACAAAGTCAGGTTTTTACCTTTTCTGTTTACTTAATACTATTATATGATGCATTTCCAGAGAGTTTTGTGTCTGAGACCTGCTTTTAAAAACATAATTCTCTTATAACAAAACAATTTGAAGAATAGATTACTACAAGTTGGAGTGAAATTCTTCCTGTTTTTTGCCTAGTCTTTGTGCTTGTCTAGTTAGTGAATGCTTGAGCTATTTAGGAAGTTTTACTGCTCAGCAGAGCGTATCAGCTCCTCTGACATTAGAAAGGAATAAAATGTTTCTTCTTCATGTGGCAACTCTGTTTAATCGACCACAAATCCATTTTAAAAATTACTTGAACCTTGTTTTCTTGGACAGTGATCAATCAGACTGTGACAGATTTTAAAACCAATGCCTCAGCCTACAGGCTCCCATTTAAGCAAAAGGGAGAATGTCTTTGCTTGCACCAAGAGAACATTTAAAAGTTGTTTTGTTTTGTTTTTCATTAAGGTGGTAATGTTTGAACAATGGTTGGAGGACATTAATAGCATCTTTTTTACAATGGAACTCCCACAACTGTGAAGATTAAAATCATATGAAGTATATGTCAAACAGAGAATGCTACAATACTGAACAATAAAGCTGAAGTCGGTAAAAATGTAACTCCTCAAAACTTGGATCCTCTTTGAAGGATGGGGGATATGTATAGTGGTATTTTGGAAAAATCTGAAATTCTCATTCCAGAACTGATCCATTCCTTGATACATGCATATGACAAAGCAGTATTATATTCCTCACAGTACATGCCAGGATAAGTCCTAGAGAAGCTTTAAACCCACTTCCTCAGAAAGCAGTAAGAAATTTGCTATTGTGTTGAGATGGATAATGTTTACCAAGGTCAGCTCACAACTTTTACTTCTTATTCAAGCAGACTTCCACCGAAGGCAATTATAACGCACATGTGAGAAAATAACTCAGTTACTGACCTAAGATGTGACCTTTTGGAAAAATTATTCAGGATCCCCGATTCAGTGTAATGACAAAACATTACTTGAATGGGATCCAAACTTTATTCTCAGTCCTTTCTGTTTTCAAATATGATGATAGCATTTAAAGTAAAATTTTAATCTGTGATGAATTTTTTTCATACTGTGACACAGTAATATTTTATAATTCTGGAAAAAAAATACAGCTCTTGTAGTAGTCCTTAAGGGGGTTATACAATAGCACAATAATAGCTGCACAATAATAATCATAATTTTGTCATTGTGACTAATGGAGATATCAATTAAAAACATCTGCGGTCACAAATATACAGATGATAGACACTAATTTCTTTGTCTTGTGTTGTCAGCTCTTAATCTTGCCCAGTCTCTACTCCATTGCATGCAGGATGGGTATAGCACAGTAGCAGTAGAGAAGCAGTGACTCTGTACTATCAGCTGCCAGGATGGGGGTTACCAGATGTAAAGCACTACTAGTACAAGAAGCTATATGAAACCAACTTTTATCAACTCAATTTGCTTTGACACATACAAGATGTGAATCTAAGATTACATTACGAGTACAACACTGGTCCCTTTGGTACAGCTTTCAGTAATTACAATAAAAATCCCAGTTGTCAGCTGTTTCCCTGGTTAAGAAAAGTTACGACTGAAAACCTGGTAATTAAATTAAACTAAACAGAATCCTAAACTCCAAGGCAAATCTGAGAGTACTGCTGTCAGGAATGCGTGATGAGGCAAAGATCAGGCTTTCTCATCCCTATCAGTTGTAAAAAGCAATCAAACCTGATCTTCAGCTGCAAATATCATCAAATGTACCTCATAAACAAAACTTGCCATTCTGCTGTAAGAATAGAATGTGTGAAGATAAAAGAGGTCTCATTGAAACTGAAACAGATACAACTACAGTAAAAGTACCAGCATCTATGATACACAGATATTACAGGACCAAAATAGAGTGCAGGAATATGTTGCATAATTCTTTTAATCTATGCTTCCTGATAGTAAAATGAACAGGACAAACTCATTAAATACACAACTAGGTGAGTCAACTGAATTACTGCATCTCAAAATGCACATTAGTCACTGACAGTCTGGGAAATACAAAGAGATTGCTTACACAGACTATAGAACTTCTGTATTAAAAAGACTCACCTCTGGTGGACACTAATGCACTGAGTGCTTGCAGAAGATAACCAACTCCTATTCCTGGAGACAGAATATTCTGTTTATCCTCGGAAAGGAAACCCACCCTTTATACATTGGTTCTAGCCAAGTAGAGTATTTCCCATGACCTAGTCAACAGACTAACTAGTCAAAGGCCAAGGACATTCTCATCTAATGGAAATTAACCTTTTAGACAGAGCATAGTCTGGAGTCAAGCCAGGACACACAACTGACACCACCTAGGAGACTGATGAATATTCTCCACCCATCAATGGGCAAAGGACAGACATCCGCTCCCATCATCTTGGACCTCTGCAGCAAGAGTAGTGCTCTAAAATTGTTTGAGTCCTTCCTGGAGAGGTACATCCAGTACATAGTGACAGGAAACTACCTCCACCACTGGACTACTCAAAATGTGTGGGCAATTGCAGAAGCCAACAGCTATGGAAATGACATTTATACCAAATATCACATTGTTCACACACTTTTGCCTTGTACCTCTACTCCACCCTACACCTTCTTTATTTGGACTGTTTGCTCCTTGGCTGCTGATGATTGACACCTCTTTGTTTACACAGCATCTACCATGATCAAGGACTTCACTGACAGCCCTTTGAACAACTTAACAGATACTCTTAGTAACAACAGTATTTATGGGGTTTCAAAAGTATCATTTCTCTCTCATTTTATTTTCATTATTTCATTTATTGCATTAGTCACACAGAACAAGTTGAAACATTACTGAATCAAGTCTCAGCAATATTTAGACAATACATAGCTTCATCAGTCCCTACAAAAGTCAAGCATATAATCACTGCCACAACAGACCAGCTTCTGGATGAGCAAAAAAGAAATACAGAAAAGCCATTCAGGTGTCTGCAGCCACTTAACAGAAAATGTGTATGTCAATGGTTAGTCATTGAGTACTGAAACAGCTTGCTGAAACTGATTTCCATTTTCAGCAGAATCTCCAGCAATGTTCTACCAGGCTGGATCAGGTAGAAAACTACTAATTACTGACAATGTCCAGGCTCTTAAATGCTTCAGCTTAAACAACAGCAAGACAGTATTTCTAGATGTGGATATTTCAGACTCAGAAATCCTAACTGGCCAGACCATGGGCTATCTCCTCAGAACCACAGGTGTTACACCAGATTCCCATCTAATTTCAGATCAAGTACAGATCTCTTTTTTCATATTCAAGGCATTTGATAGCCTGGTTCACTTCAGCATTTTCTGATAACAGAATGTACTTGTGTTACATGCAGATATGTACATGCATATAAAAACACGATTCTATTAAATACGTTCTAAATATCTATCACTATATTATTCTGTTTAGATACCACAGGTACTAATCTATTAGTGCAAGGAATCCATGAACTTGTGTGGGAATTCAGGAATTACTGGAGAACGTATCTTACATGTGATACATATACATTGATACTGACATCACAAAGAGAGCAGAGCAGCATGAGTTCCTGAGGGATTTGGGCAGGTAGATACGTAATCTTACATGTGACACTGTTTGTAGTTCTCTGGAATTAAGAGGAAAGGAAGAGAAGGGACATGCTTTAACTAGACATATTGTCTTAATCACCAATATATGAATCTCTGCTACATCTGCTAGGAATAAAGATAAATGGTCAAGACTTTCAGTAAATAAGACACACATTAAATAATTAAATCCTGCAGTGTCCAAAAAAATTACATTCTTATAGCTATTACAGCATTTAAAACATTTACAACATATACCTGCAATATCTGTATCAATGTGTCTCCATCTAAATTCATACCATTCTGTCTTGCAACCAACACAGTAGTAAGCAAAAATTAGCATTTTCTTTTTTTAGCATGTTGTATAGTGAGTTACAAGGGAAAAAGAAGAGGAAGCTTTTGATGTGGCTGTGACTAGAAGGAGAAACAGAATTTTTAAAAGTAAGCTAAAGGAAAAAACCAAAAATGACAGAATACTAATGTTTCCACATCTCAAGAATAGATGCAAAAAGTTTTTATGTGATCACTGCACAATGAGGGTGCAGTCCTGTTCTTTGCCAAACACAAGAAGACAACAAATACATGTCCCAGTCCCACAAGTGTGGTGTCAGATAACACAGAACTGCATTCATCCCACAGGGGTATCCTATAATGATCACTTGACAGTGTACCTGAATGTATACTGTGCAGGCATGAAGTAAATGAAAATGCAATTAAAAAACCCTACCAAGTAGGAATAACGGCTGGTTACCACAGTTTTTTGAAACAGTAAACAGTTGTGGTCAATAAGCTTCAGGATGATGGAAAATGCAAGAGCAAATGTAATCAATCTGTACAGACATGTAAAAAAGCTTTGTAATGAGGAAAAAATCCATGCAACAATAAGCGATAGGAAAAATTCATTCGAATAGCCATCCAAAATTTGGAATGAACTTGGGAGCTTCATCCCAATCCATGGAAGTGAAAATTCCTAGTGAGTGACTGTCCCTTGAGGACTCTTCCCCAGGTGGACATACTCAGGATGAAACACATATGTTTATTTTGTCTCTTGGTAACAGAAAATTCAATCCATCATTGGGCTCTGATTACCCATCCTGTTTCCAGGCCTCACAGTATCTGGTAAGCTATTGGGAGATGGTTTTTTTCCCCTCATCAAGAAAATCATCCTTTCAAATGTCAGTGTGATTAATAAGAGATTAATGGACTCAGCACAGCATCTGTTCTGCTCAAAATGTCACCTTTTGTGGTGTTAAGCGGTCCTGTTTGCCTGAAGAATACAGCAGGCAACAGTCTTGATCAGTCAAAAGCCTCCCCGGTGCCCATGTTGGCACATAAACATATACACCAACAATTTTCAATTATAAAAGAGAGCCAAAAAACCTGTTTGGTTTTGCCCTCTTTGGAAGAAGGCATAACTCAGGCTTTTCAGCGTTTGTGATGTTACATTTGGCTGAACACCATTAATGTGAATGACTGCACTCGTTGCATGTTGGCTGATCAAACATGTTTGTGTCAAACAGAGAGTCTTGCTAATGTTGTATAGAAAGTTTTTCTGCTGAAACCTGATCTTTGCTAATCCTTCATTTAAGTAAGGAGGATCTTATTATATGAACGTCTGCAGAAAGTGAAAATGTCTTCCTTTCTTACAATCGGCATAATGAAGCCATTAGTCTGCCTAGGCCTCAACTCTAATCGTGTATCTGTTATCAGGGAAATGCAGACAGCATGTTTTAGATCACAACTGTCTTGCAAAAGGCAGAATATATACATATGTTACAGAATTACAGTAACATGGCTGAACTAACTTAAAAATGGAAGGTTTTAATTCAAAAGTCAGGTTATTTATACTGAATACAATCTGAGTCTGCAGAATTCAATGGCATCAATATTTTAGTACACATAATTTTGAAGGGAGAGTAAACCTACAATCATCAAAGGCAAAAGCCAAGAATAGTCAAAATGTAGTATGGCATTGTGAGACAAGAGGATGAAATGGATCTATTGTTCTTCAGGCTTTATCCACATTATTCTGAAATCAATGGGGAAAAAAATATATTAGAAAGACCAGAACTGATGACAACAATGGCTCCATTGCATGGCAAAATTCAAGGTCTCATTAAATACTTTTATTCTGCATGGGAATGAACATAAAATCCTTCGTGCATTTTTGTCTAAGTTATATTGTGCTCTCTTTCTGATTAAAACTTGAGGTTTATATAAAAAAAAATATAAGTACGTTTCTCATTCTGTCACCTCAGAGGCTGCTGGGGGACTTTTTCGTTGATAAAAGAAGATGTATGCCCAAAAGATCCAGATTCAAACTTCCTTTTGGCTTTACTTAAAAAACATGATTTTCAATCCCCAAAATAAGGTCAGACTGACTATCAAAGCTGAGAATCAAAGGGCCCAGCTTTAGTGCTCCTATTAAAATGTGATGTATAATAGTGAGCAGGAAAAAATGTTGTGTCCATTTATGGTTAGAACCACTGTAGGTTTTTTAAAACCATTATCTAATAATAATTTACATTTGCACGCTCATTTAGATACATAAGGGGGCTGCTGGGGAAAGCATAACAGAAAAGAAAAAGATAGCTATCGATTCACAAAGTTCTATATATAATTTATAACTTCACTTGTTTGGATCCATGTCTTATGTTATCTCTCATATACAGTACAATGATGACAGTGTAATTACCAGCTACTGAATAAATGAAAAAGATCTTAAATTTTAATTTAAAAAACCTGGAGAGACTTCTGGCAAATCAACAGGGTCTTTCAACAAGGGCAAATGCTCATAACTTTTTCCATTAAAATGATTCATAACACATAGAAAAAGAGTTCCACTTTAATAAAAATTGTTTGGTAAAATAAGGAAAAGACTAATGAAAAATGTAATAAGGGAAGACAGACAATGAAGAATAAAGAGAGATGCATTACCAAGTATACTTTTATATTTCTGTTTGAAAAATCTTCAGTAAGCTGCAGGTCAAAAGTTATTGGTGCAAATGGGTCAAATTCTAAGTGGAATCTTTCAATTTTTTAATTCTATCTTCACGAATGAACAAGAGGTCAGACTGGAAAAAGAAACAGCATATGTTATAATACAATAAACAGAAAGATGTCCAAAAGGGAACTATTCCACTGTATTAACCAGATGAATTTCCCTGCCAAGCTATGGTACTTTTGCCTTTCATACGCTCAACAGTAAGGGATCAAATATAAAGTTTCCTTTTTTCCATAGCTATCCCAAATGAGCGAAGTATAAAGTTAGTCATGAAACCATTTAAACATAAAATTAAACACTGGGATTCAGTATGGTGACCATATGCATTAATCCTTGAAAATACAAAGCTAAATACTAATTTCCTTCTGTTGGAAAACTTTTGATTGCTGACATAAGCAACTATTACTATAAAGTGGTAAATTATAATGACTATTGTTTAAAAATGGAAAGCAATGGACGCAATAGATGACAGATGGGAGAAAACATTACAGAATCTGCAGATTGAGTCCTAAAATTGTAAAGGTGTGTCTATTTCATGGATGCTTAGCTTTTTGTTGTTTGTTTTCTTACCGTTCCACAAGCATGTAATGTGAGATTTCATTGTCAAAGAATTAATAGAATAGAAAGAAACAATATCTTGTCTGACTCCAGAGTAATTACTGCTTTAGGAAAGCAAAAGGCTTTGCTAGACAGTGTCCTTTTTCTGACACAGGGGAATGGAGTATTCTGTCATGTGAGGAGCTCATCTTTATTATAGGCGAAGAGGTTGTTCCAGTAGGAATGTTATTTTTTAAAGACAGCTTTTCTGATGAGATTCCTATGTAGTATCTTTTTTATTCTTTCCTTCATTGCTGACATTTTACATACAAATCAACTTTCTCCTTTGCAAGAGAGCAGAGTTCTTGGAAAGACAATAAAACTCTCTCACTAGGAAATCTGTGTTTCCAGGCTGACTAGAGACATAAAACAGATATAAGGAATTAAGTATTCATCCAACTACACCAGCTTTTCTCTTCCTTTGGGCAGCATTAGGTTTTCTGGGTACACCACTTGCCATTCAGTGCACATCTAAAGCTTCAGCTCCAACAATGAAGCCTATGCTAGCTGTAGCTGGATTTTCAATCATTCAGTATGCTGAAGTGAATAAAAACAAGAAAAAAAATCCAGCAAAGAATGATGGAATAGGTATTAAAGTAGTTCATGGCCTCCACCAAATATCCCATTTACAGTGAGTTTTAAAGAAAACATGAATTTTGGTCTGAGCACCACAGAATAAAAATAGCTTATTTTTTCCCCTGCTGGTTGCCAAATGTGAATAGAACAAATCCTATGTAAAAATCACATTTCAACATTACTGTTCTTCATGCTGATCCCTTCATGGAAATATTTTTCAAAGAATTTTTTTCACATCTATCATGTCATAAATACTCAGAATGTTCAGTAAGAGTGCTCTAGAATTCTGACCTACAGGCTTTCGAGTCTTTTTTTTCCTGATCTATATAAAACACCTATTAAATATCTATTCCTACACAACTCCGCTAAATTGAGGGTTTAATTCAGTTAAAAAATTCAGTACTGCTACAATAAACACATCTCATATTAATTTGGTTAAATGAGCTATTCACAAAGCTAAAAAATGACAGAGGAGGAATGGATGCATCTGTTTTAAAGAACCTGGCTGATCCAAACTGTCTCTGCCAAGTAAAGACAGAAAATATTCTGTTTACATGGTGACCTTAAAATGAGGACTTTCTCGTAGTACAGTTATCATTTAAGGATTTTAGGAAGCAAATGAAGGTTCTTAATTATTTTTCTAAATTCTGTGCCAAGTCAATAAATATTTTTACTTGATTTACCTGTCAATCAAGAAGAAAGGAGAAATCTGATGTCAAAAATCCCAAACCTGCCACAATCTATCCTGGACTAATTTAGAAACTATCTTTTTCATTTCTGAGTTTTCTGAAACTGAAAAGAGTTTTCCACTGAGTGAGGAACTGAAAAGAACTGTCACATTGCTCCTTGGAAAAAAAAAAAAAGAAACAAACTCAAATTCCCCAAGATTCAAAGGAAACTTGCTATTCCTCTTAGACTAAGCTCCTATGCCCTGTTTTGTTCCTGCACTGCATTGGATAATATCTTGTGTTTTGATCCAACAGGCAAATTAAGATGTAGGATCTCTTGCCTGTCATGTTTATGGACATACACACGCATGTATGTACACACAGATGTAAACACAAAGTGCTGGAATTTTTGACCTCTTGCCAAAGCCCTTTTCTATCTAAAATTCCTAGGATCTTATGGCTCTGTCATTCTCAAAAGTACTTGCTCATGTAAAGACTAAAAAAATTAGATTTGCAGAAGTTAATGACAGGTAAAGGGAACAGGTTTTTTGAGGTAACACGAATTACAATCCAATGTATTACTTGAGGCAGAATATGTTGTTTTGCTATGTGTTGACAAGATTGCTCAGAATGAGATACCATCTGACACTGTAAATCTGTATTTTAAAGACAAATTGGTCTGCTCACACTAGCCATTTTTCTTACAACTGGAAAATGCCAACAGTCTGTGTGGAGACTAGAACTACATTTCTGGGTTCTCCACTTTATTGGAATTGAAAGATAGATTCCTTTTATGTGTTTTTTGCAGTTTAATACACAGAAGACTTAAAATTATTGCTACTGTGAGACCTTTAACTATGGGAAAAAATACTGGAATATTACCAAAATCACCACTAGCAGCCAGGAATAGCCAACAGCATGGAAAACTAGTGTTCTCAATATGGCTTATGACAATCGTTGTTAGTGCCAGTGCTGCTCATTGTGCCCACTTCCATCAGTAAAAACATCCTATGGCAATTTGTCATTGCTCTCTGCTAGTTATAATCTTTCTCTTGCTAAATATGCTGGTTTGTGTATACAAGATCACCATGACGTAACTCCTGATGATTAAGTATATTAATGAACATCCCATGAACATCCACCAACACATCGTCTCTTTCCACTGAAAGGACATATGAAATCAGTTTAAAATACAGCTTCTTTGTGTGGTCCACACTGGGAAATGTATATAATACATCACTCAGTATACAATACATTACCTTCTCTTGACCGTGGAGATGACAATAAATTTTTGCTTGTCAAATCTATTCCTGAAATAGAAGGTCAGTTTGCCCTCAGTTATGCCTTGGCAAACGCAGTTTTACACATTTAAACCACAAAATAGTCAAGCATATTTCATATCTAGACTGAGCCCATACATCATGGATTGATTCTGTGCATGTACAGAGCCCTGAACACTTAAGAGATTATAAAAACCAAAAAAAATCACAGGGATGCTGTAAGAGAGCCGCTTACTCAACAAAAATAAAACCTGGTCACACAATAAAATTCTCTTTCTTTGTCATCCCCCCAACCACTTACTGCTATTGATGACCAGTGAAGCCTTCAGTCACTACACCCTATTGCAACAAATAGCAAACCCACTCCAAACATGCAGGTGAAGATGGACAAAAGTTGAAAGGCAGAAAGACACTTTACACAGATTTAAGAAGACATTAGAAACTTTATAGTAATTGTTTTATCATGGCTATGTCCATTTCTTCAACACTGTACTTCTTCCAGATAGGTATATAACCCACTCCCTTTCCTAAATACAGAGCTACAGATAATAATCGTTATCCAGACTGATAACAATTTTTAAAAATACTCGCATGACCAACAGGAGGTCAAAATCTTTTCTTCAGTCATATTAAAACAGCTTATTCCAAGGACATGATATCACCCTGAATCCAAAATTTGCTCTTGCATTCCCTTTGAACAAGAGGGTGTTGCTGAACCTTTTATCTGATGTCTTTCACTACTGGGACATGGACTGCAGCTGTGTATTCCCCACTAACTCCACCTTCAATGAGAGTTACAAGAGAACATAGGAGAGCAAGATGGACCAAACAGCTGAACAGGCATCACATGAACTAACAAAAGTATCTGCTTTTAATTCAGTTAGAAATCTCCTGTAATATAGTTCAGAAAATGTATAGTTTTTTTCTTTTTTCTTCACTACCTGAGTACTGATGGAAAACAATATTGCAAAACATTAACACTGCCCTCCTGCACAGTGCAGTTTGCTTACCTTTGAATTCAAAGACAAGTTTAAGTGCAAAATAAATTTATCCATAATGTAGCTATTGTTCTGGTCACTAAAAAGATGTAGATTTGTTTAAATACTTAATTCAAGTAAAGTTCTATAGCTTTGATAAGTTATTTCTCCAGAGTAGAAGTGGCAGGTTCTTAATTTTTCATTCCCAAATTTGACCTGGAAGCAAATCCTTGGATTTGCTAAGAGTGTACATGTGAACACATGTGCACATGAGTGACACAGCTGCCACACAATTTTATTCCGTTTTGTAATGTGGCAACCACAGGAATAAAGTGGCACAGCAAAGGTATGTGGAAAAGACAGGAACTAACTGTATTCAGTAGCACAGACCGATGTTCATCCACAATAAATCTTTCTTCCTCAGATCCAACAAACCATCACATTTCAACACAGGTATGATGCCATTCCAACAACTCTGCCTAGCACAGCACCTATTACAAATATTTTCCTGTACTTCCTACAGAGACTTTGTCTTGGTAATAAACACCAGTTCCCAGGTGGCTTCATTTTGCCTGTGAATGACAAGTTGGACTCAGTTGAAGAACTGGGTAGAGAGAAATCTAGGCTCTTTCCTAAGACTTTCCATGACTTCCTCAAAGGTGACTTTGTGGCACTTCATGCCTCAGCTTCTCAAAAAAAAAATTATTATTTTATTTATGAAATCTTCAGTGCACACTAAAGGTACTAAGTGAAGCAAAAAGATGATAAGAGATTAGAAAGTACCACAGCAGCACAGAACAGTAAAAGCACAAAATAGCCTCTTGTAACCAGGGAGGACATTCAAGTGAGAACTCCAATAGTTTAATAATTATTAGATTAGGACTTGAGCCAAACAAACCTCCTAACATCATGGTACCTGAAAGCAGTAAACATATGAAAATTTCATACTCTTGCAAGGATCTTCCCCGCCTCATGCAGGATCTCTTGGCCTTGGTCTTGGGCATGGCCGCTCAGCAATGGTTTCCTCTCCTTGTGCACTGCCGGGACAAGCTGAGCTCTCAGCAGCAGGAAGGCAAGGAGAGGACAGAGCTGCTGCTGTTGGGAGCACGCTCCACTATCCACTGCTGGCCAGGCTGGGGTGGCCTCTGCTTTATAGGGAGTCCCGTGATGAGGTCACAGCTCAGTGCCTGGTGACACCTGTGATGTCACAGCCCTGTCACCCCACATCACTGGGACCATGGCGATGGCCAACGTGGGCAGNACAACTTGGTTTTGCTCTAAAACTTTTCCTGTATCACAGCCTATTAACTTCTTCTGTTAGCATACGTCCATTAAAGATAACTGTGGATGTTTTAAAGCTTTTGAGAGTGTGTGCATGCATCCATGAACTTCCAGTATCTTCTGTAACATTTGGCCTGCATATGGAGAAACCTGTGATTTAAAACTAGCTAAAGATTCCCAGACAGGTCTTCAAGAAACACAAAGAAATGAATGTGCCATGGGAAAATTATAAGAAAAAGAGAAGCGGGCTTCTAGAACTCAGTTAGCAGTATGCAATTTATCACAAAAATAAACGTATTTCTTTAGTTGTGAGCAATCTTTTTTGCAACTTCAAGCAAACTACTTCTTCATTTCTATTCTCTGTGATTGTGCCAAATAAATGAAGACTGCATTTTTTGGCAGTAATCAATTACTGTGAATGCTTCCATTTTAAAGGGTATAATTTTTAAAGGGATATATGACCCGCTCTTAGAACAATTAAAAATCATTTTGGAAGCAGGAAACAGCAGAAAATTATTTTTACCCATGGTCTGACACAGCATGAGCTGGCATTCTTTTCTTGACTGTGAACAAACGATCTGAACTCCCAAAAGATGCAGGTATTTGGCACAGAGTTGGCAGCTGAGCACTTCATGTTGGATCCAAAGCCACTGGGATTAGATGGTATCTACAGAAATTGAAAGCAATTTGGCATTGCATACAGCTTTTCCCTCTGAAAAAGGGACCAGGAAATTTTATCACTTGTGCATCTGTCCATTTGCAGCAGCTTTTTCTGGGGCTACTCTATCAATATGGAAGGCTCACGAATCCCTGAGACACATTCTCTCCCTAAATCTTCCTTTCCTTTTTCTCTTTGGGGGCTCTTTCATGCAAGGATGATGCTGCATAAAAACAGTGCCATTCTATAACTGCCTATTTTGAGATAAAGTATCATAGAATCATAGAATAGTCTGGGTTGGAAGGGACCTTAAAGATCATCGAGTTCCAACCCCCCTGCCATAGGCAGGGACACCTCCCACTAGACCAGGCTGCCCAGTGCCCTGTCCAGCCTAGTCTTGAACACCTCCAGAGAGGGGGCATCCACAACCTCCCTGGGCAACCTGTTCCAGTATTTCACCACCCTCACTGTAAAGAATTTCTTTCTTATGTCTAGTCTAAATCTATCCCCCTCTAATTTATATCCATTGTTTCTAGTCCTCCCATCCGATATTATGTTAAAAATTCCTTCCCCTGCCTTTCTGTAGGACCCCCTCAGGTACTGATAAGTTACTATGAGGTCCCCTCAGAGCCTTCTCTTCTCCAGGCTGAACAACCCCAACTCCTTCAGCCTGTCCTCATAGGGCAGTTGCTCCAACCCTTTGATCATCTTCGTGGCCCTTCTCTGGACCCTCTCCAATAGCTCAATGTCCTTCCTGTGTTGAGGGCTCCAGAACTGGACGCAATACTCCAGGTGGGGTCTCACCAGTGCCGAGTAGAGGGGTAAAATCACCTCTCTTGACCTGCTGGTCACACTCCTCTTGATGCAACCCAGGATTTGGTTGGCCTTCTTGGCTGCGAGTGCACACTGCTGGCTCATGTTGAGTTTGTCATCAACTGACACACCCAAGTCTTTCTCTACAGAGCTGCACTCAAGCCACTCTCCACCCAGCCTGTATCTGTGCTTGGGATTGCTTCGACCCAGGTGCAGGACCTTGCACTTGGCCTTGTTGAACTTCATGAGGTTGGCTTGGGCCCACCTCTCAAGCCTGTCAAGGTCCCTCTGGATGGCATCCCTTCCTTCAGGTGTATCAACTACACCACACAGCTTGGTGTCATCTGCAAACTTGCTGAGGGTGCACTTGATCCCACTGTCCATATCTCCTACAAAATGTTAAATAGCATTGGTCCCAGTACTGATCCTTGGGGAACACCACTCGTCACTGGTTTCCACTTGGACAATGAGCCATTGACTGCAACTCTTTGAGTTCGACCATTCAACCAGCTCCTTATCCAGCGAGTGGTGCATCCATCAAACCCATTCTTTTCCAGTTTGGAGACCAGGATGTCATGCGGGACAGTGTCAAATGCCTTGCACTTCAAGGCATTTTGGTACAAATGCCTTGCACATCATATTCAAACTCAGACAATGGATTCACAAACATCATCTGCAGTCCTGTTCTATGAGAGTGGTACTAGCTTGCCAGCTAAACTAGCAACTGCAGTTGGCTTCTTTAGCTTCTACACATAAACTCACTGCCAGCATTGTTTTTTCTCATAGTATGAGAGCTGCAGAAAGTTTCAGAAAGAAATACAGAAGGGTGCTTCAAAGCTGAAAAACTAGCTCTCAAAATAGACATGAATTTACATAAACAAAGATTAAACCAGATTAAGAAGGACCTACATTGAAAAAGCCTTCCTGTAGGTGTATGGCTTTCTTTTTTCTTTTTTTTTTTTTTCTTTTTAAGGAGCAAGTTTGTAATTACCCGTCAAAGAACAAAATAGCATCGGTGTCTGGAAAGAATGCATTATTTAGAGAGAGTGAGTACTTAAGAAAGAAGCTTTCATCACAGGATATATTCCATGGAAACATACAGTTTACCTTGTACCATGAGCTATTTTATTGCAATTTGAATCCTGTCTTGACACTCAGTTTTCAACAAAAATAGCTAATGACTACCTGTCAAGCAAGCCTCCCCCAAAAACCAACCTCCTTCCCTCCCCTGAAAACCCAGAATCTCTGAATGAAAAATTAATACTAAAAAGAAATACTGAGACTACTTTTGAATTAAATTATAAAGAAAAGCATGGGAATTGTTACCTTCGAGTCGCACCACATGATGAAAAAAACTTACTTGACAAGATGGATCAACATTAACATGTATTTGGGGACCCTTTACTCCCAGACATTGTGATACAAAATCACTTAATAAGTAACAATCACCATGGTATGAAGGTATGAAATACAAGTTTCCAGTAACAGTTTCTTGAATACAGAAGATCAATTAGAGAAAATTCCCATCAGCATAAGCATCGACATTTTCCATTACAAGAGTGTTATGAAAGTAGCTCAAATTGTTTGTCTTTTCACTTAATGTGAACACATGACATGGAGTGCTTAATTTTAGTGCAGTTTCTGAAGTATATTAAGTCATTCTCATTCAAAGCCACTTGAGTTCCTGCAATGAGCAGCAAGAAGTGTTTTAAGGCCAAATCTGTTGATTTTTTGAATGCTATCAGGCCAGACGCTCGCCAGTGCAGAGTTTTACTTGGAGAAGTCGAGCTGGGGAATGCTATCAGGAAGCCATTTATAGCTCCCTAATTTTATGTGCACCTGGCTGAGTCACAGCAGAACACAGCTGCAGTATGTCCTGACCCCATCCTCCTTTTTGCAATCAAGGCTTGTTGGGACAACTGGGTACAGTGGCAAAGCTTCCCGTACCAGAATTCTCAGATGGTCAGGTACAAGCAAGTTGGGAGTCCTTTTATGTGCATGCAGACAGCAAAGATGGCTAGGGTGGTCTTCAGGAATTCAATGCATCTGAATAGTTGTATCTAAAGAAAGAGGATCAAATGCAATAAGAATATCAAGCTTCCTGAGAACATTTTTTGTTGATGTTGCTGTCAGAAATACCATGCAGGAAGTGATTAATCCTTGCACATTGCCATGGTGCTATTACAAACATGAAGCTTCCAGCCTGAGAACTATATATGGAACACCTCTTTCCCCTTACATTTAAAAATAGAGTATTTACACCATGCTAATAGCCATCTGTCTTACAGATTTCTCTTTTTTCTCTGATTATAGCATTGTAACCCACAGTGTACCTTTTCCTTAAAGCTATAAACACACCTTCAGACTGGTCTTCAGAAAAAAAGCAAAAAACACACTTCAACATCCTTGCTTCAAAAATACAAGAAAACAACTCCATAGCAGGTGGAGTCAGAAAAATAATTAAATTATTTCAGTTTTTTTATTCACTCTGTAATATTCCCCCAACACAAACGTCAAATCGCAGGTGCATATGAAATACTTCTGTTATGACAAGAGCTGCATATCTTCATAACCAGCGCTTCTAGTAACGATGTGTGAACTAAATACTAACTGGAATAAAATGGACAAGAGCCAAAAAAAGTCCCAAGTGGCAGTCACATACAGAAGAGGGACTGACCCATGTGAGAACAAAAGGTCATGTGGCTAATGGCCCAAAGGGAATCACCGTTTCCCTTTATTTCTTAAACTTCTAGAACTACAGGAATTGTGTTTGCATAGTAACAAGATTTGAGAGCACAGTGCTGAGGGGGACACCAGCTGGCATCACAATCATCATAGAGAATCATCACAGTGAACAACAGAGACAGGGATAAAGGCTCAAGAGCATAAATTGGCAGAATCTTGAAAATTGCAGCTAGCAAAGTTTACATCTTTGTTATTTCCACATCATAGTAACAGCATGCCATATATTATTAAAAAAGACACAAATTGACCCACGAATTTAGAAGACCTAGAATTCTCAGAAAGAACAACCATCATGCTCTTCCATCTCAGGTATTCCAATCCAAGTCTACATACATCAAGACCATAACCTTCTCTATAAACCTGCTCTAAAACCTATTGATCTAAATGGTAGCTAAAATGCTTGTGTCCACTAGCCCTATGGGCATATTCTACTTTACTTTAAATTTCAGCCTAAATATACTCTTTTAACATTTTACAAAAATGCATGTTCTACACAGGATATGCCTCTTTAATCTGTTTACAAGGAGCAAAAAGAATTCCTAAAACTTCTGTTTCCTTAATTCAAACAAGACACACCCTTTTTTATAAAGAGTAAGTAGAGCTAATAAAATGGAAATGTGACTGCAGCACAAGCTGGAAAATCTGAAGGAGTTAACTATAACAGAAAGGAAAGCAGATAACAGCACACAGGTAAAAACTTAGAACCTTAAAAAGTGTGCTATGGTTTCTAGTCCACGGTGAAGACAGTGCTACTGTGCTTTCATTGCTTGTTACTTGCTTTAGCTTGAGTAAATTAGGTAAAGGTATGCCTATTTAGCTGTCATGACAGTCACATAGCTGTGACAAAACAGACAAGAGAAGGATTAAGGATGTAGAGTCACAGTCCATCTCCTTGGATACAAATAACATTTTTGTCAAAGGCAACACAGAATTTTGAATAAGACTTCTCAGAGGCTATACTCTTATTCAGCCTCTGAGAAAGTCTTTGAGGCACTAGTAATATTTGGTAATTTAAGTAGGTGCACAGTAGCCCATGGAGAAGTGCTGTGACAGTGAAACCATGAGGACAGGAACACAGAATAGCTTAACCACCAGACCCATCATCAGAAATCACTTGCATATTACATGACAGTCTCCTTTTAGAAATATACTTTAACATGATATTTTTCACTATGAATAAAACTTAGCTGATTTTCACTTGTTACACAAAAAGAAGCTAATATAAATCTTTTAACATAACCTTCCAATGGCAGCTACATGCACTTTATTAGAGGATTTGCCACACATTTATGGTGCATTGAGAAAAAAGGCAACTTCACCAAGCAACAGTCCCTTTTGATCTTTATAGGGAAGAAATCTTCCACCTTATTCACTTCAAGAGTTAAGAAAGTAAGTGTCACTCAAAATCCATTGGACTGTGAAGCATCATCATCTGTGTTGAACTATAACAGTGAGATTTGTTCCATCCAAACTTAAGTCAGATGAAAACCAAGCCATCTAGAGGTGCCCCCACTCCTTCTCCCTTCATTGAAAACACAGCAACTACAACACCAACCTAGATACAGGCCTAGATAGAGAGCTGAACTTGCAAAAGATGCTGTACACACCTCAATTGATTTTTATAAAGACTTCTTGCTTGTTTTTTTTTTTTTTCTTTTTTTTTGCAAAACTTCTGCAGTTATTTCTATATTATGAGATTTGTATCTTTACTCAGCTACTGTTTCTCAGAATCAAGTATCTTACTCACAGTCACGCTGCAATAGACTGACAAGTGCTTCCATAAAAAATCTTAAAATAACCTGTTCATGGACAAATGCTGCACTGGAATGGCTGTTCTCTTTCCCCACTAACTGGAAATTAACTCTACTCTATTTACAATCAAAACCTGGACATACACCAGGACTTACCAAGGGGACCTACAGCCTTTCATTCTTGAGAAACTGCTGTGTGATCTTTTTAAGAAAACTTAATACCAAGACTGGTGGATCAAATCAATACTACAAAGCTGAAAGTTTCAATAATTTGTTCTGCAAGAGTAATTTAATAACTCCTTTTCACCAGATCAGCCCAGAATCTTGTTCATCTCCCTCATGGAAACAATCCTATATGGCAGTGTATATACCAGACCACTCACTCAGCTTCCTTGCTAATTTAAGGAATAGCTCAAAACCCTGTTTTGCAAGATTTTCCACAGATTTCCTTAGATAATACAGTTTCTTGCTAGGCTGGGGTTAAGGTGCAGTGGGAAGGGTGTGGGCAAACAGGGAAGGGAGATGACATTTTAAAATGCTTTATAAAACACCAGATGTTGCAGAACCAACGAAGTGGAACAATGTATTTGCAATTATCAAAAGGAAAGGGTTGTTTGTCTGCATTTTTAAAAACTCATGGGATATTTTTAAGTCACTTAGTTGTGGTCTTTCTGTGTGAAGAATGTAGCAAATGCCCTTATAGATTTGATATTTAAATGACATGCACAACAAGAGAACCGCTTGATGTGGTTCAGCATTTGCTCTTGTTACGCTCTGTATTATGCTGTAAACATTCCAGTTGTGTGAATAATACAGAAACTATGCAAAAGCATTTTGCCTTCTTGGTGTATCTTTCTTGTGCACGTTTGAGCTGTAAAAAGTTGACATGAGTATATTACAAGGCAGTGCTGGAAACATAATACTGTATGGTTCCAGTAACAGATATGAACAACTGACAAAAAGATCCTAGTTCCGAACCTGGGCTTACAGCTTCAGTTTCCAAAAACCTTTTAGCTGCAAGTTTAAGTTACATAGATTTTTCCATAGCAATGCACAGGATAATTGCCATATTCTTTTTATCAATGGGAGAATGAAATATTTTAACACTGAAGCATCTCATTCTTCTAATTACTAAACAAAGGATCATACTCAGTTAATCTGGTTTTGCACATTTAAAGAGTTTCAAATACTTTATGCAACCTGGCAGATATTTTCATTTGGAAACGATTCTGTTTGCATGCTGTGTCACTTCTATATTGCTCTAGAAATGTTCTGCATAGGTTAGGAGTCAGAAATCCTATGCTCTGTGTTCACTCTACCATTAACTCACTGTGCTCCTCTAGACAAGTCATTTAATATCTCTCTACCATAGTTTTCCCATCTGTAAAAAGCAGCAGTTATAAATATTCATCTCTCTGACAGAAGTGTTGTGAATGCCAAAAATATAGTACAAGGCTGAAGAGTGACTATGCAAAAAGGCATCTTTTGACTCAAAGAGCCTCTCCCTTGGCAAAATCCACATGTGAATTCACATGACCTATACATCATGCAAGCCCCATCTTGAGCACTTAAGAACACTGTTCTACAGTGGGCTTATGAAGAGTGATAGATTTCATTCCCCAGAAGATACTTAGCCACATGTGCTGACTTCAGTGGCAAATATACATATTTTTTATTGATTTTCTTTCCTCATAGTCAGGCAGTACATAGCTGAGATTAAGACAGCTGCAGATTCCATTCCACTCTGCACTCCTTCCATACAATCACTTACTGTTTTTTCACATAGTGCAGCATCAGTGAGGCAGCACTATGGAAAGTTCTGGAGCTTCCTACAAATCTACAAGGGAAAAAATCTGAAGACAAAGAAAGTTTTGGTGCTGCCTACAAATCTCCGAGGGAAATAATCTGGAGACAAAGGGATCAAATAGGCCTTGAAGCAAATTGGACCGCACAGGTATAAATAACTTTCTTAGCAGCATCTCTGTAACTAGTGATGATGAGAACATTTGGATGAATCCAGTCATCCCTCAGAGCAAAGACCCTATTTTCAAGGAAAAGCTTATTTTTATAGTTGCAGCAATGGTTTTATCATGAGTTACTGAGGACAAGTAACACAGAAGGTTTCAACACATTTCTGTCACAGCTTTTCAAAAATCTTTAATGTATTAACTCTTGAGAAGTACTATAAAATCCTGAGATGAAAGACAATACAGAAACTACTATAATGCCTCTCCTTTGGGTTTTTTAGACATCTACAGGAAAACAAATCTTTGCTTCTTAAGAAATCATCTGCTCCTTATATTCCCATTGTTTGTGTTTATGACAATCATTTCCACAGCAACTAATTAGGAGAAATCAAGAATTACAGCCTGAGATGAGGCCTGTAAGGAGCAAATGATATCATACAAAACACTTAGGAGATTTCTTAGTGGAATCTTTTATCTAGCTAAAAAAATGAAGGAGGGAAGACACAATGTACTACCTAACTTCATTTGTTTAAACTGAAGAGTGAATTTTGACGTAAGGCAGAACTGTAATTTCGTTCACTGTCCTATTTTCTTCTTGCCTCTGTAGAGCACATTTAACAAATATGAATGGCTAGACCAAGTCAAATCAAGAGATCATGCAGTTCAGCGGACAACAGAAAAATGTCAGGTTATACAGAGGACAAACGTGAGGAGCTATTTCTCCAGTATACTCTCATGGTGATTTTCAGTCATGGATTTCCACCTGGAACTTCTTCAATGCAAGAGAATCAATCCTACTTCATGTAATGTCCCAATAGGAAAGCACACTAGAGTACTCCTTTGCAAAATCTTGGTGGCTTGGGATAAAGAGAGAGGAAGAAGTCCACTAATCCCTCATGTTCTTTGGCATGCCTTATCAAAAACCTTTGGCTTTAAAATAGAAAACTATTAAATGTAAAAATTATGACTGTCTGAGCAAGATTTAAAGTAAAGCTATTGGTCCTGGGGTTGGGTGGAACATATTAGAGTGCAGACAGGAAGGAGCACTCAGACAACTATCATCAGTATCACTTCAGTTGCATTTGAGGATGTTTGTCGCATCAAATGTAACCCACATACATCTTCAGCAAAAAGGTCAGGGAAGGATAATGACATACATCAGTAAAGTGAAATTAAGACTAACAGAATTCTGCTTGACCATGTTCTCTCAATACTATTTTGTCTCCTCTCATAACAAATCTGTACTTTCCTCCAGACCTGTTAAGCAGCTCTGCTGCTGTGTCTCCAAGTCATAGAGATGTTGTCTGCTATACTGCTTTGTGTCAAGCTTCTAAATGCTCACAGACAAGAGGATCAATAAGATCAAACAAAGGGACTTGAATAACCAGCAAGGAAGATGGTACAGGGGGGATTAAGCAGGGAATAAACCACCTCCTAAGAATACTCAGTTTACAATGCACTCTAACATCTTTGTCCTGTCATTAGTTTTCTCCTTTGAGACAGGAATCATGGGAAGCACAACAAAGAGGTCAGCAATACCAACTGGCTTCCATGTTATGAGAATTCAAGAAACGATCCTTATTTTTCTCGCTATGATGTGCTTTACACACACAGCAAAAAAGCATCATAAAATGGAGAGAAGCTCCTTGCCATTTACTATGGAGTGTTTGGCCTTTAGAAGATGAAGGGTGAACATCATTGAGAGAGATAAAAGTTTATTGTACAGGCTCCATTTATGAGGTTAAAGGGAATCTTTACAAAAGCAAATTCAAAGTTTTGCCTACTCACTCTAAACATTTCAAGGATACTGTGTCAAACAGTCTTTATGTTAAGTACAGTGTATGACACTGATGTTTTCCATAGTTTATTCATCAATAGAACTGGAAGTGTAATAGCAATAGGTTTTAACTTTCTGGGCAGACAAAGTCATTTTGATAATGGCGGCCACCACAGACAGGAAGAATTTTAAACATTCTTGATCTTTGGGGTCAGTGGGAATTCTGATGAATGTGGAGGGACCACACATGTTCTCTTGAGAGAAGGGAGCTCACAGTGCTTTTTTTGGTTCATGACCTCAGGAATAGGAGAATTGGCTCTAAAAAATTCACACTTATGGACAGATGCAAGTCATTGCAACAGCGTGTACCATGTGCAAGGAATGGTGAGAGAGGGACTGAAGAGGAAAAGTAACAGAGCCCTGGAAAGTGAGGGGGTCCTGAAGTGGCAAGGGACTTCAGAAAACACATACCACACCAGGACTACTCAGAGATCCTTCCCTGCTGCCAGCTGAACCTCAGGCATACGAAACAAAGAAAGAAAAACTAACAAATGTCACTAACAATAAAAGGACAGGAGGCAGCATAAGATCCAGTGAAATTAAGTCTTTTGAACTTCCTCAATGACTTCTTTGCATCAGGAAATGGAACCATTACAAATAAAGAGCTACTGTGTCACCATAGATAAGGAGGCTTCCTCTCTGAAACTATGCTCCACATGGTTGGAAATGGAAGCTCAGTTCTGAAAAGCGCAACAAAAGCAATTCAAATTAATGTGCAGATCTATTACTGTGGAAGTTGGCTGCTAAGCAGGAGTGTTTGGCTCACCTAATAAAACAGCTCATCTGTACCTACCTGGACAAGTGAGGTTCATGGAGAAAAGATGTAAACCCCCAATTGACTTAGCCTTGTTAGCAAAAGTAGATGCAATTAAGCTATGAAATAAAATTCTCCCTTTTTATTGGGAAAATACTGTACGGCCTGTAGCAACAAAACTCATAAAGTACATATTTCTCCAGGAGGAGACCCTTTATCCAGGAAATACTTTTCAATGTTAACAAACATAGAAAACAGCGACTATGTTAATGGAAACTGGAAACAAGAAACTGAATCCTACTTATTGGTTGGAATTTTACTTCGAACTTTAGTTTCATTTCATATAGGACACTAGAGGTTTTTATTTTTAGTCATGAAAGCAATGGTGTGTTTAAAGATACTGAAAAAGATACTGGTTGCAAGTTCTACAACTGCTTAAGAACTACATTATGAACTAAGGCTTTCATGTCATTCCTCTGTGATATGCCAGCAGGATGCAATACTTCTTCCAGTGAAATCAATATTATCTTTGTTACTGATTGCCAAAGAAGTACATACTTGTCTTAGTGTACTGTCATCTCACATCAGATTATCTCAAACTTCTCATATATTGTAAAAAAAAAAAAAAAAAGAAATACCTGAAACATATTGAAGTGATTAAAATATCAGTTGGAAATGGATTGTTAGCAATCAAAGAAAAGGTTAACAATGGTCTAAAAGCAGTTGAAGTATTAAAAAATTTTGACAAAGTATCCTGGCAAACCAAAATATCATAAAATTTGCCTTTAAAAAAATAAAATGCTTAACATTAAACAGTACTAGGCATTTATCTTCAGAGCAGTGCATTACAGGTGACCTCTATAGATTGGAAATAGGATTACATCAACAAACTTTTTTCTTTAAAGAAGTGGACAGCGTGAGATGAAAGGGTGTTCTCCCTAACATTTTGCAGTGCTACTGGCTCAGGTTTAAAGGAAGTATGCAACCAGGTATTACCTGTCACATTCTAATCTGCAATACTGACATGGATGTGAAAAGTAAGAGCCTTTGAAAATTATACTTTTGCATGATGAAAAAAATTTGGAGAACTGAGTGCAAATGGGTGTGAGAAATGAGAGGGGGAATACAGATAAGGAGATAAAGAAGAACCTTTACAATGAACATGGCCACATACTTATGCCCTCAACAGTAACTCCTGTCTGTAGTGCTGCAGATTAGCACCAGATAAAGTGGTATTACGAGTCTGAGGTTTAAGCTTAATGCCCACATTTGGTGTCTCCTTCTTTCTGTAATGGTTTCAAATACACAGGTTTTTTTTTTCACAGTAAAGCACTGGGTTACTTTCCTGGAATGCATTTGAGAAACAAAATAACATTGTATTCAAAAACTTAGCAAACAAATAAAAAAAAAATATATATAAGCGCACCTTCAGTCCCGGTATTCTCTTACAGGACTTGGATGATCTCCTGGGCATGCTGAGCTGGCTTGCACAGGCACCGTTTACTGAAGATTAAAATTCCCATTTACTTCATATTTCATATTTTATTTCACCACAAAAATTGTAGGAACTGCTGCCCAACTATGCCATGTTATGAGGACTATATTATAAGACATCACGTAGAAAGGCCACCATACAAAACTGATGGTTCTCTAGCCCCTTGAGAAGCCTCTGTCAACATTCCAGCACTTTCTAAGGGATCAGTGCTTTCCCTAAGGAATCATTTAATTTGACAGACCTGAGCTGTGTGTATAGTGTCTTACAGGGACTCAATCATGTCATATGTCAAAGTACACTTAAAACACTCATATAACCCTACTTCAACAAGGTATTATTCTTGAAAAAAAAAGAATTTATAAAAGGAGATCTTGAACCACCAGGCTTCAGGTACTGATTTATCACTCTAAAGGTTAAGTAGGCATACTGAAGTAAGCCTGAGCATTAAATTACCCAGTCAAGCATTTGGATAATTAAATATGATCCAAATAAGTTGTTTAACTCCCTGCTGCCAAACTATGGTTCTGCAGTATGCCATCACAAAATAGTGATAGTAATATAACAATTTTCTTCCAGTACCATCTAATAGTGCCACAGAATGGGTTAAACATAGACTCATAACATCATCATAAGTGGTTTACTCGTCTATGTAAAAAAAAATAAAGTCCTTGACAGTATTCTATGTTACTGTTCAATATTTTAGTAAACTTTACAATGCCCCCATAGCTGTGGGTCTGGTAGTACACTGACTGCAAGCTAGTTGCTAGTTTTGTAGAAAGAAGAATACAACCCTCTGTTGCCAAACACTTCCTCAGTCCCTCATAATTTGAGATCTGCTAGAAAAGATTTCAAATCTCACAACAGTTAAGGAAAAAAACTTATACTCAAGTATAAAATATAGAGATCAGAAAATGTATACAACTAACAAAAACAGTCTCAGTACTACTTGATGAGAGGTATTTGTTCTCCCCTTCGACATTCCAGTAATGTAAAACTAGTGTGTAAGGTAGAAAATCATTTTTCAATTTCAGGAAACATCATTACTAGCTGCCAAAAGTCTATCCATATAATAAGAACTATTTGCTCAAGCCGAACACCTGCAGTTTCATAGGAGGCCTCCGAGGACAGCTGTGAGTATATTCTAGTCTACTGATACAGCAGCCAATCAAAATCTGAAGGCTTTTCCCACAAAACAACACATTTTGTTAGCCAGCATTATATGTGTGTATACAGATGTTTTATTTAACTAAGCAGATAGACAGAAAGACAGATAGATCGATCTATCTCCTGTACATGATATAATGCCCTGTATGCAAAAGCCAAAGCTAATGAAGGAGGTCTCCGTCTAGTCCTAAAAGTACAGTTTCCTGCTCCCAAAATGCTCTTGGAAACAGTCCAGAAGTTTGCATTGCAGCAAACTGTCACACAAAAATGTGTGCATTAGTTGACTTCCCAAATATAAGGCAATTGTTTTGAACAGTTCATAGAAAACATTCAGTACAAAAGAAGCATCTTCTTCATAATATATATAAACAATACATCCACCCTGCTAACTCAGTTGGCTTCCACAGTTGAAAGTGGAAGCCATAATTTCAGGTATTAAAAGAAATCCTTTCTCTTATTTGTAATTCTTTAACACAGTTTTACTATTATTGACAGTCTGTTGCCATAGAGATTATGCTTCTTTAGGTAACAAAATATTCAGACCCTTCTATTTAAAAGTCCATGCACACTTATGAACTACCAAAGTGCTCTTAATTAAGCTTACTTGGGTAAGGTGCCTATGAAAGAGCATAACCCAAGTTCAAATACAGAGAAGCAGCAAGAGAAGTCCTTCCTGCAACAACAGTGACTAAAAAGAAAAGCACTATTCTGCTGCCATCTTCCTTGGCTGTGGCATGTTCTGCTTAAAATCTTCATCAGCTTTAACCACTGCACGAGTGTTATGTACATAAATGGTATGTTTACTTCAAGTAACCAATACACAAATGACCAATGCCTTCAGAGATGTTACAATAAATCGTCACTCAGATAAAGAAAACACTTCTTTCCCCTTAAATTTTTGTCCTGCTGTTTGGAGGCAAGCTGGAATGACAGATGCTGCATAACCTGGGGTTCTGCTTTTCACCTCCTCCACGGGTAGAGGTCATAAGCACAGACATGTGTAATGCAGAACTTCCCCCTCCTCACCTCCCAGAGAAAACAATCTTTGAAAACACATTTGGGAATACAAGCAGTTTTGCCAATTGCCAATAAGGCCACATGTCACACAAAATGCATGGAGTATGAACTGCAGAGAAATTGGTATCAGGCCTCTATGCAGAATCTCCTACAAAGAGAAGGATTTGGAAGGCACATACCTGGACACGCAGAAAGAACTTGAGACAGACAAATAAATAAACAGACCAAGTATGAAACATGCAATGATTTCAACAGGTGTTTACAAAGCCAGAGCTAGCATTCATTCCTGAACTAAAACATTCATTCCGGAACTAAAACCAGAAATTCTTCAACATGCCTCAAAGTAAATAAGATCAGATCAGCTCTTATCTAAAGGTAAGAAAAATGCACCATCTCTTAAACTTAAAGACCAAAATGAATGCTGTTAACTGTCCTGAAAAAAATTCCAACCTTTTCTGTTGGTGGCTGGGAAGTTAAGAATTCAGCCATGTTTTGCGATCTCAAGCAGTTCTCCATTGGCTCACTACACATTTGTACATAATGGAAAGATGTGAATGCAGAAATGGATTCCAGGAAAGTTTGTTTCATTAATTGTGATGGCATCTCAATCTATGCTGGGTTGTCCTTACAGCAGCTGTAAGGACAACCAAAGGAGAGGAGATCAATGGCCCTTTAGAAGAGCTGCTGTAAAATTTTGAACGACAAGCTTCTACCAGAAAGACTGTCCGCTCTTTTCTACAAAAGAGGTTTATGCCAGATATGCTAAACTACTTCCTCAAGTCTGATTCAACTCACATTGGAAATAAAGGTTTAAAAGCAAATCAGAAACAACTGAATGCTCATCTACAATGACAAATGACATAAAATCACACAAACTGAATTCCAGATTAATTGTTCTGGGTGACAGTTTTCCAGAGGCCAGATCTCATCCTTTGAATTTGGAGAAGAACACCAAATATGTGGAGATATAAACACAAAAGAACATAGGACAAATAGCACAGTAAGTGTTAAATAAACATACAGGGTTTTGGTTTGGTTTGGGTTAGTTTGAGTAGTTGCTTTTCTTCTAATTCTTTGTTTCCAGGTAGGTCTTAAAAAACTGTTGCTCTCTCTTCATCCTGCTGGAATATGAAGCACATCTCTCAAACTGTGTCCTAAACTCCATCAGTACCTACATTTCATTAGGACTATGAGAAAGATCCACATAATTTAGCAGAAACTATGTCAGTACTAAATAGGAATGCTGCCTGTGGTGCCTATAAATATTTTTATTACCTACATTATCCATCGCATCAGAACCCCACTATACAGCTAGGTACTTTGCAAACAGAAAAAGGACAACACCTGAACCTGAAATGGTTATTGCTGGTTATTATTTCTACTTTTTAATACCAAGTATGCCAGTCTATTAACTGTACCCCTAAAATACAGTATCATGCATCACTTAAAACCTACAGAAAATACTCAGCTTTCTGCAACAACCCATAGTCCTTTTTACCTTTTAACTATAAATTGGAAACATACATGGCTCTTAAGCATTAATTAATTCTGTTACTGATGACCATTTACTTTCACCAGCAAAAGTAATAACCTATTTCTTGGTTCCAAGTTCAGTGAGAGCTCAGTATGATGCTATTACTAATTGTTAGAAGGAAACCCTTTAGACTGTGCACAGTCAAAAGCTGACTGTTACAGAGGCACCTGTGTATAAAGGTTTCAGTTTAACAAATTGTTCTTAATTACATTAAAAATATGAAAAAACCTATTATTAATAAAACATGTAATTCCATAGTTTGATCACAGCAAAACCAGGAAATTCAGAGTTGACATTCCCACAGCAACCTTAACTCTATCCCATTGTGTATATTCATTTCAAGTGAATCTTTCTTTCTATGACCTCATAACACGTGTGAAATGAAGGAAGGTACTAGTGAAAAATCCTAACATCCATATAAATTAGAAGTATTTGTTACGTTCTATTATTGTAGCAGTAGCACTTGAGTGGAGATAGCATTCTCACTGAAAACATACATGTTGACTAGTTCATGCATTTATTGTATGTTATTGCCCATGAGTGCACATGACAATATTTCTTGTTGCTCACCTTTTACATTACAACAGTTATTTAATCCAAAATTGAATACAAGAAATCTGGGATTTTAAAGGAACTGTTAGGTATGGGGGTGTAGACAAATGTTACTATGCAAAGGAGTACAATAACTTCTGTTCCAGCCCCAAACTAACAACTTGCCAGTCTCGATCCATACATATGTATTCCAAATGTTTCTTCAGTATTTATCCAGAATTCAAGTACAAGGAAATTCAGAAAAAGTCTCCCATGCATCTACAAAGCATCATGCACAGCCTACAAACTCTAGCTCTACTCCATGCAGGACCTGCCCTGATTGTATTTTCCCTTGCTCTGGACTTCTTGTCAGACTGGATGCAGAGACACACAGACATGATTATCACATACCAGATAAGTACATCCTAATAAGACTGCTTGCTCTACTAAGATGTGAAATATTTTGCAGAGTTGTCCCCTCCCCATCTTGAGATTTTTAGGCCAAGAGAGTTGGAGTTGATCAGTCTGGAGCACGGAGGAGCAGAGAAGGCTCCAAGTAGAACTTAAAGCAACCTTACAGTACCTGAAGGGGGCCTACAGGAAACATAAAGAGAAGCACTTTATGAGTTAAACTGGAAGAGAAGGGATTTAGATTAAATGTTAAGAAGAATTTTTTTATTGCCACCATAGTGAGGCACTGGATTAAGCTGCCCAGAGAAGTTGTGGATATCCCATTCCTGGAAGTGTTCAAGATCAGGATCTACTAGTCTTCCAGCAACCTGGTCTAGTGGGAGGTGTCGCTGTCCATGGCAGGGAGGTTGGAACAAAATGATCTTTAAGGTTCCCTGCAACCTAAATCACTCTATAATTTTTCAGGAATGGCACAAACACAACAAATCACTGCTGCTACTCACAAGCCATCATTTTTTTGTTCACCATCAGACCTGAATATTTTTTGTATATTTGTTACCCAAACCATCCTGTGCTGGGAGAAACTGCAAGGTCTCTTTATTTTTACTTACTATTTCTCATGGCACAAGATCACACTTCCAAAACCTGATTGCAAGCACTTCCATATCAGTATTTGGGCAAACATATATATGTAGTGCTGAAAGAAGGCCTAAGAATCTATAGTTCAAGTTTTAAAACACAGCAGAAAAAAAAAAAGCAGTGAAAAGCATACCTAAGGGAAACACTGCAGAGTAAAAGGAGTATAATACATATGTATGCGTATATATATAATGTACAGGGTAAATCACACCTGAGAACTCAAAATGGCATCCAAAAAGGAGGGAAGGCAATACCAGTGACTTAGCACCTCTCTATGCTGGCAAAAAAGGGAACCGATTTGTGGTCAGAGCGTAACTAAGAGGAATCTCAAGGCTCCTGTATCAGTAAAGAAAGTTACTATTCACAAAAAGGAGCTTTCACTATGGAAAAGTTTGAGAAATACCAGCACACCTCTGGACATAACACAGGAGATGGAACAGCAATGAGGAAATGCATATTCACCTTCTAGGCATGCTCTGGCTGCTAGTAAGAGAGAAGATCCATATCACATTAAGTTTTGGACATAATTTTTAATGGAATGGTGCATCAAAGGCCTTTGTACATGCCTAGAACCTAAATGTTGTTTCTCTGGAGAAAGTCAAGATGTCAGTTAAAACTAAAACTTGAAAAAAGCACCTAAGATATGTTCTACCTATGGGAACATAAAGAGAGGTTTTTTGGGGTGAAAACTCTGATGCCTTTCTGAAAAATGCTCTGAAGGTATCTGAAGGACTGAGCCTCTAATTTGCAGACAAAATGAGGAAGCGATTTCTTACCAGACAGCACTAAAAACCTACAGTCATAATTTTTAACCAAAATACAGCAGATGATGTACAATGAAAAAACTACAAACCAGACAATGAGATACATGTGAAAAAATGTGCAAATTTCAACTAATTTGAGCACTAAATATTCTCAAACTAAATATGGATCTCCCCTTGGCAACTGTGGAAGTTCACTGATCAGATGGAAGAAGTATACAGCCTGAAATTATTACAATGTTCTGATTTCCATTCTCTTTCAAAATGAAATACAGTTTACACAGAATATAGAGGCCATGTATAAATGTTTTCATTCTCCTCTGCAGTCCAGTATTGCTAATAACAATTGCTTATTGCCTTGTTCATCTGCAAAAATCCTTGCTATTTCTGAATACTGTTAAATAAATTGGTATCACACGGTGCTACAGGGAGATAATAATCTCTTGCCACAGGAAGCTTGCAATGAGCAACTATACAGCAGCTTAGAATGCCCACTGCTCAGAAATTTTTATTCAATTGCTTGGTAGCTCTGCTTCTAGGACACTCTGAAGTTTACAGAAAAAATATGGTTTGGGAAGGGTTAGGATTAGGGAAGAATTATTAAAAATTAAGAGGTGATTCCTGAAAGTACTACAGGAATTGCAAGAAAAACTGTGAATCATTCCAGTTATCACCAGGTTTTTACTTTTCAAACTGTCAAATGCTGCACTGATATCTATATGACATCCTGGAAGCAAGAAACAAATAACATTTATAGGTAAAGCATGCAGAATTGGTCCTACTAATAAAACATGATCATAGAATTAAAGAATCATAGAATAGTTTGGGTTGGAAGGGACCTTAAAGATCATTGAGTTCCAACCCCCCTGGCATAGACAGGGACACCTCCCACTAGATCAGGCTGCTCAGTGCCTTGTTCAGCCTGGTCTTGAACACCTCCAGAGAGGGGGCATCCACAACCTCTCTGGGCAACCTGTTTCAGTGCTTCACCATAACAAGCACAGAAAAGTACTTCAAGCTGAAATTAAAAGTCTCTATTTGCTCTGTTTCTTTGAGATGTAAAAAAGAGACAGTTTTTAAATGGTTTGTCTCTTATTTCACGTGATAGAAAGTTAACACAGACCACACGGGCACTGGCTTTGTAACAGATGTAATTTTTAAGCTGTGCTTGCTAATGCATAGGCACAGAATCATGTTATCATTTCTGTGTGGAATAGCAGTAAGCACAACATAAAACTCAACAGAATATAACAGTTAACAACTACATATAAAAGAATGTTTTTTGGTAAAAAAATTTGTTGGGCGCTGTTCCTACATTCGGGATTTCTTTACAAAATTGGTACAACTGAGCAATGGCCTCTGACTAGCCCAGAGGAAACAACCAAATGAACACCAAATTACACCAATTACACCAAATCAGTTTCTTTGAGTTCTGTAAAAACTGAGACAATGGGGGGGAAGGGGGGGGAATGCTGTGAAAGCTTAGGAAAATTATGGACTCTTCAGATGTCTGCAGGAAAATGAACAGCCAGGTAGAACTACTGGTGTTCATGTCACTAGAATTGACACTAAGCAATAAAGACATTTGCTCTTGTCTTTCCATTCCAATTAAAAAAGTTTGGAATTGGTTTCCAAAATGCTAACTAACATCTAGCAGAATATAAACAGTTCATATAAGAGTATTTCCATGTGGCATCTTCAGGCACATTCATTCCTGCTCCTGTATGTTGGTAATTTTTGTTAACATTCTGTAAAAATCAGTGTAAGATACATTAAAATAACTTATTTTAACACTGATTACAATTCAAAAAACTTATGAAGGTAGCTAGAAAATTTCTCCTAAAGAATGGTATATATACAGCCAGTACCAGTCAAAGTCAATGCACAAATCAATGGATTTGGAGTTTGAAAAGTAGCTCAAAGACACCACAACATTTTTTGCCAAAAGCATAGTGATTTTGGCATTCATTATCATGTACTTCCATTATAATGATCATTCTTTAGTAGCTTATTAACACTCCTTTTTGTATCACAACATTCCAGTTAAGAGGCATAATAATACACTTACTACTTTGCTCATCCTTCCTTCAGACCACTGTGGTGAATACCGCACTTCACTCCCAGCCTCAGCAGTCTTTAGATGGGGTCTCTATGGCGCAGGAAATTTAGGCAAAACCACATAGACTTCTACCAGTTAACAGACAGGATAAGCAGGATAAAGAGTACCATAGTTGAAGCCTAAACTTATTAACTCTCCAGGAAACCAGCTTCTGTTTTCTTCAAAAGCAACGATATGCCCACCCAGCACAGTGGACATGGACTAAATTTTCTCTGTGACCTAATTCTCCACCATAAGATAAGGACCAGAGGTTTTTCTAAGGCTTTTGTGATGCTGAGTAGAAAGAGGGATGAGACACATGCAAATGACAAACAACTTTTTGACTACCAATTCCCATATCAAATTCAACTCAATAGTCTCCTGACACAGAATTAGGTTATTCTAAACATTTTCTAAATGATAATTTAATATTGATAAACTTCTTTTCTTTGTTTAGTTTCCAAAGTCAAAAATAAACAAATGTGGGTTTGAATTAATTTGAGTACTTCTTCAAAAGAGAGAGAAATTACACGTACTACCTTTGCTTGAAGTACAACAATAAGATATCCGAGACCGTAATGTAACTACAGAAGTCAAAATAAGTATTTTTTAATATTTTTCTCAAAAAACTTTTTTTCAGAATAACTAGTTTAACTAAAAAATTTCCTGTCTTATTAACTTTAAATAACTGTAGACTTTCATATATCCACAGAGAACTCATGGAAAAAAAACATAGTTACTTCATTAATTAATAGACAGTAAGACAAGATATGCAAAGAAGAAATTAGCTTGCACAGCTACCTTTGCATTGCTGCCAGAAACTGAAGATGTACAGTACAATGGCATAATACAATTCACATCAGATATATTTGTGTAATCTTCCAATTTGCATATTATGCCTGCAATATCATTATGCTTGGCTAAGCACAAGTGAAAAAAATAACATAATCCTTGTCATAGTAGAGCAAAAGCCAAAAGGCAGACAAAAAAGAATACTGTATGTGACTTTTCCAGTCTTTCTAATGGGAAAGCTACCATCCTAAGAATACTCAATTACAGAAAATTTTGAATCTATCAGCTACTCAATACCTTCTTAACAAAGAGTCTCTAAATATCTATGAAAAGCATTAGAAATGCCCTATTAACTACAAATGTTCATAAATATTTAGGACTTTATCTATGAAAATTTTAAAGGATTCTCCAGTTCAACAATGACCTTTATATGTATGCAGAAGCATCTATACATAACTGATTCAAAGCATTCATGTAATTTTAGTATTAGTTTCTAATGGATTCTTAAATCCAAGGCTTGACCCAAACTCACTTGTACAGCAATATCAAAGAAAAACATAGAATACAACGAGAATGGAGAATGCTTACTACCTGTGCTCTTGCACTCATTAGCAGAATTATAGAATTGGAAGGCACTTTTAAAGGCCATTTAGTCCAAACCCCCGTCAGTGAGCAGAGACATTCTGCATTAGATCAGGTTGCTCAGAACCTCATCAAGTCTAACCTTGAATGACACCAGGGGTGGGGCCTTCATCACCCCTCTGGGCAACCTGGGCCAGTGTCTCAACTTCCACATGCTGAAGAATTTCTTTCTGATGTCTAACCTAAACCCACTGTGCTCTATTTTAAAACCCTTGTCCGTTCTCCTACTGCTCCATGCATTGGCAATAATCTCTCTCCAGCTGTCCTGTAGGCCCAGGTACTGGTAGGCCACTATGAGGTCTCTCATCCCATGGATTTGTGGACATGCAGGATCCTCAGGGGGTTGCAAACCTTGTCTTCATTCACAGCAGGAGGGACTTCTCCCCCCCTTATGTCCATCTAATGTTCCTTCAACTCGCCAATCAAGATGGAGACAAAGAAGTAATTGACTACCTTGGCACCCTCCTCATTCCTTGTCATTAGTTCACTATTCTTTCTCGGTGGAAGGGTACCCTTTCTTTAAACTTCTTTTTCTGGTTTATATACCTACAGACACCCTTCTTGTAGTTTTTAACATCCTTTGCCAAGTTCAGCTCCAGCTGCACCTTGGTCTTTTTGATCTCATCCCTACGTAAGTGGGCATTGTCTCTGTGGGCATTGTCTCCAGGAAATCTGACCCTATTTGAGTCAAAGAATAATAGAATAGTTCAGGTTGGAAGGGACCTTAAAGATCATTGAGTTCGAATCCCCCTGCCATAGGCAGTGACACCTCCCACTAGATCAG